>JAUZNJ010039101.1:0-10842 GCA_034780135.1 Jordanella pulchra | reverse complement strand
ATTCATCCACGTCCTTATCTCCTCCAGGCAAGTGGTGAAGACAGTGAGTGAAAATGGTGATGAAGATGCTTCAGTTCTAATGTAAAGTTGTATATCGTCGGCATAGCAGTGGAAGGAGATATTGTGCTAGTAAAAACCTTTTGAAGAGGTTTCAGCAGACTAAAATCCACTCCATGTTTTCCTTGGCCCTTCATGCATTGTGTTCTTCCAGCCATATCAGGGACCACAGACGCTGCATTTAGATGACGTAATCGATGCGCGGCACGTCCGGTAGACCAGAAGGAAACCATGGGGCCAGACCCAGTCTGCCGATAATAAACAGTTCTCCTCCGAGAGCCTCTATGGACATAACGAGGTCTACGCGGAAGACCCAGTCATTTTAAGATGGAAACACAAGGTGGGATGGAGCAGTTGTTAAGTCCAATCAGCTGGGAAGCGGAATAGGTCAACGTCGACGAGCCAGCCAAGCCGGGAGAAGCTAGCACAGAGCTAACCGCTAACAGCAGACCCATGACCCAGATATTCAGGAAGCAGAACGATGTAATCCACAGCATAACTTGAAGGATAGCACAGGAGAAAATCCAGTAAGAGATGACGGCAGCTGGCCACGACAGAGCGGCTTGTTTTTTCGCGGAGAAGCGGCGAACATTCAGCGCCATCGTCCTCTCCCGAGCACCAGCCAAGTCCAAAACTAGTATACTCATATAGCACTTTTTTTTAAGTCAGGAGACTTTTACACTGCATTCAGTCATTCACCTATTCACACACACAATCAGACACTGATAATGGCGAGCTACATTGTCAGTGTTTTACAAATACACTAGCAGAGGAGTCAGAGACCTCCCTGTATGTCTCCCATTTGATGATTTTAAGTACAATCTGTGCCGCAGGCAACATTTTTATCACTACATATTCTGATCAAAAAGCTCCGCTAAACAGCCATAATTGTCATAAACATTCAAACAGACACAGATAGATTAGATATAAAAGGGTGAAACAGGACACAGTTGCCTCATCAGAGCAGAGGACTTTGTTTTGATTTAATTTGTCATCCAGAGAGAAAGCAGATCCACTTGCTTTTTTCTTTTCTCTATGTTTCCATTTCACTTCACATCTATCTAAGGTATGTAAAGGTTTACTTTACATGTAACAAAATAATGCAACACCTCTCTCTGCCATATTTATTCCAACAAACATTTCAGCTAAACCATACTTTTCAAAAAATTTTCCTTTATTAGGAAAATGATACCTAGTTGCTTTACTGCGATACTGCCAAATTTTCAAGTACACTTAAACTAATGGTGACGAATCAGCCACAAATAAGTGATATAAATTGAATAAAATAACTTCAAAAAATAGTTTGAAAGAAGGAGATAGTGATAATCCTTGTAGATTTAAAAGTACAGCATTTAAATTTAAATTAAAGGTACTGTAAGAAGTACCTATTTTAATATTTAAAGCACTGATTTATAACAATACAAGAAGAGTAATCCATGTTGGAAAAAAATAAAACATATTTTTCAATGAAACCCTCCAAAATGTTCTTTATGTTTATAGTCAATTATTAAACAAAAGCTAAAGGATTCTATACTTGGATGTTTATTTTATAAATGTCATTATTTTGACACTTAAATCCTTTTATTTAACAAAAGAGACAGGTTTATATGTTCCACATATCAGTTTTATGTTACTTGTATACACACGCGTAAACAGGTAGCCTAACATACATATACACAAACTAAAATACTGCAGTCCTTTGCTGTTTATATACGTAGCACTATAGGGGGGGATTTACTTGGCAATTCACTGAAGCAGTGAAGAGAAAAATGGGTTTGTGTGCACAGCACACGTACACAAACACAATCCCTTTTTTTACACAACTCCCTATCAGCCAAACACTCTCCGAAATAGGCCTCCCAAGGTTGGCTGCTTGAGTTAAGCTCCTTTCGGTCTTTGCTATAACTCCTAGGGATCTACAAGGGACCCAGAGCACCCCCTGCAGCTTTGAGGTGAAGTCTTACTTCAGCAGGTAGTGGAGGTACTTCCTTCTTAATATATGTCAAGTGAACAATATGTGATTTGACTCATGAAGATATTTCCACCTCAGAAATGAAGACAAATTATGTAATATGTTGAAGAAAAATCTGTATAATAAATCAGCGTTACATCGTATTTGCCTTTGTTTGCTTATTGATAACTGCATGGCAATGTCACAGTGTGCCAAGAGTTGTACACTCAGCCCACCCCACCTTTCATGGCCCGAGATGTTTTTCTAATTACTCTGAAATATGATGGAGGGCGTCTCCATTCAAGTGTGTCGCAAACTGTGGCACCACCGGCTGCAGAGACATACATCACTCTAATTGGCTCAAATGACTCTAATATATGCCACCATGTTGCCTTCATGGATCAGCAGTGTCGCCTTCTGAAAATCAATACTGGAATTGCACACTGGAACAGAGGAACGCTGCCTTCAATAAGCAGCACAATGACTTTGGCATTTCAGTGTTCATCTTTTCACTATCCAGCAGCATTTAAAGAGGTAATTAGCTGTAATTGAAGGGACATGGAAAATAGAAATGGCTTAGATATACCAGGAGGCACTAGATTTTCTGCAGTGTGTGAGAATGTGGGGGTTAGTTGGTGGGTTAACATGTTTGTTAGATTGAGAAATCTTGACATTTAAAAGTACCCTTTAAGTATGTGAAAAAGAGGTAGGAGTTTAAAGCTATTGGCCTCGATGCCTACTCATTAAAGTAAGGGGAATTTTCATCTGTGACTGTCACATGTTAACAAGCGGGAAATTGTAAGAATTGCATAAAATCATGTTTTAATACACTTGCTGGAAAGTTTCAACATTTAATCTGAATCCATTTAGCCAATAGGGGGAAAGAAAAAAAATATGTTTTAAAGACTGCTTTATCATCCTTAGAATAATTTTAAGTTATATAAAAGTGAATTATTTTTCTATTAATATTTTACAGTTTTTGAGCTCTGAATACTTAAGCTACAACATTTTATTTCCTTGTATTATAAATGAGACATAACATATTGATTCATTTATTTTAGGCTGAGTAGGGGCCAATTTCTATTTTGCCATCATAAATTATTGTTCAGGACAGTAACAGGGCTAGAAAAAACCCTATCCAAAGCCCCCTTTAAAAGATTTGCTGTAAGGAATGCCCTCTTTGTATTACTCTTTTCCTGGGTTAAGGGTTTAGGAGACATGCCAGAAAAATGACCCTTTCTAGCCCAAAAACAAAACAGCCCATTTGAGTTTGCAGGAAAACAAAAATATATTTAAGAAACAGGTCTTTGTGATTTCCTTTTAATTACGGTGAAGCATCCATTATGCTGTGTGTCCCCAAAGCTCAAGTATTTAAAAAGTACCATGTCTGTGATATACTAAGAATTTCAAAATGTAAATCTTTTTGACTTTACAAATTGAAAATGTGTTTGCATATGATCTTTCGGCAAGAGTTTAACATGGAATGTATCTTAAATCAACAAAAATAAGGGGTGAGCTTAATGAATGAAAAGAAAAACAACTGACACAAACTAGAGAGATTGTGCAAAGATATATAGCTACAGATTTGAAAGCTCCAAATATGTGCAATTCTATAGAAGTAGAAAAAGCATCATAGATTATTCAAAAAGATACTGTATTGTAATTATTGACTGCAGGAGTTACAAAAAATGTTTCGTTTTTTAAGTAATATTTAATAAAAAATAAATATATTTTCTCAAATTAAAGGTAAAATTTAATTAAGTTATCTGCAAGGGAAAGAAAGAAATGATATTGATAGTGATTGATAGTATGTAAGCATTAAGCAAATTACAAAAATTCACCAGCAACATCCAAAACTCAGCCACATTGAAGAAAACTGTGGAAAAAAAACAAAACAATCTCCACTTTTGTTGCAGATAAATAAAAATAAATGAGAATACAGGCAAACTGAATTAACAGCTAAAATCGGTTTTAAAATTTCTTCTTGTTCGACAAACCATTAGAAGGTCACTGGAACGTGAAACACTATTTAATTATTTAATGTACTTAAATGTGTAATTATTCCACCAATATAGTAATTTCTTAGACGTTTTTTCAAAGAGAAAAAAGTAAATAACTCTACTGACAGAAAGTAAAAGCCTAAAAAATATTGGTGTTTTTGTGGTTATCTGGTGTTTTATAGATCAATTTGGCAATTCCATGTATACAATTGAAAGGTTTTACAGTTTAAAAAAAAAAAATCCTCCCTTTACTGTATGTTATGGGAATGTTGTATATTCTTGCAGTCTTCACTAAAAACTAGTAAAACTCAACTAAAACTAAGCTACTATGTACAAAGAAGAAGGAAAACATGTTGGAAACCATAATAATTGAGATTACGCAATGATATCACAGTTTACTGTGGATTTTATTTTTGAGAATCTAAGTTTATCTTGAAGAATTTGGAATGAGATCAAATTAGCTTTTGGATTAATTCAGAGTAATTTAAATGTTTTGAAAGCAATTCACAACGTAAACTCCATGAGGTGAATAAAACATTATTTGGCCAAATAATTATCAAATGGTTATCCAACGTTGCAATGCTGCAAAACCGACTGCTTTTCACAAGTTCAGTTCTGAAATGTCAACCATCACGACTTAACCTCGATCCTTCTGGAGATCTAGACCTCCGGCGTGGCTCCATGATCCTGTCTCTTCCAATGTGATCCTCCCAGGGTATTTCACTGAAAAAGGAAGAAGTGTGTGTGCAAAGAACATCTCAATGGGAGTGTCCTGTGGAATTGGCTGAGAGAGGGGTGCAGAAACGTGATTCTAGCAAAGCTCAGAGTAGCACTGTGAGGCAATCTGCACTTTCTGCCCTAGTGAAAATGCTTAAGATAAAGATGGACATTTGTCCAAAATTTCCAAAATTATTATCATGGATTATATCTCATCACTATTTATGCCCACTTTCAATAAATTTTTATTTGACTTTACTTTCTCCTCTTTTAGTTTGTTTTAGCTCAGTTTGAAAGCCATTTTTTTAGTCCCGGGTGATTTTTGGTGCTGTTTAAATAAATGTGACATTAGTCCAAAAACCTTTTGCCTGTTTTATGCTGATGATAGATTTTCAACTTGGAAGTGATGGGAAGGGCATGCTCTACATGTAATCACTACAGTAAGCTGACCCACTGAATTCCCAGTAGAATGTCCTTGATAAGGCACCACAGGGTGGGCCTTATCCTTCCCTGAACTGATGTACTCTCTATCTATATCGTCTATCAGAGATTCAAGTACAGAGGGAGAAAAGCAAACTGTATTGCCCAATGGATCACTTTCACATTGGTGGAAATGAAAAGTGGCCTTGTTGCAAGGACTTTTGTTATTTTTGTGTTTTTCCTCCCTTCATCTTATCCATTCTTATCCTGTCCTCTTTTCTCATCCTTTGACAAAAGTATTTGTGGTGAAAACTTCAAGATGCGAAGCAGGTCTTCATTTAAGGGCATAAAATAGTTTGAGAAATTATAAAAATGGGCTTGGTGGTGATGTAGAGCTGTTGTCCTCAAATCCTCTGCAACACTGAGAACTTGAAAAAAAAACCTCCAGGCCTGAGTCTTTGGCACCTTATCACACCATTACAGCTGTTGGTGCTCAAAGAGGTTCAGCAGCTGCCTTCCTCTCGCAGCATGTGCAAGGAAATGTTTCACAGAGAAAGATAGTGTTAAGGAGGAAGATGAGGTGAGAGGGAATGAGGGAGAGTGACAGCAGGAAAAAAGCTATTCTGGATCTCAGTTACTGTGCACATTAGCATTACTAAGTTCATGTTAGCTTTATTTCTGTCCAAATATTTGGCTTTATAAGTTTGACTTGGTGGTTTGATTTCAGACTGGGGCTGAAGCGCTTGCAAAATGTCCTTCCTTACCTTTGAAAAATTTTGGTGGTGTTCAATTGTATTTTATAACTTAGCTTTGCAAAGAGAAAGATATAAAAATTGAGTATAAGTTCTCAACTACTCAACTGCGCATCCTTGAGTAGTTCAGTAGTGCTGGGTTCTAGACACATATTTCACACTTGCGCACAATCAAACAGATTTTTTTTATGTTAAATAATGTAGTGTTGAGGATAAAATTTTAATCCTCGAACAAATCCCACTCATGAACTGACTAGTCTCTGCCACATTTAATATCCTTATTTTTCAGCAGGAACAGTATTGCCTTTTTGTGTAATTGTGGGACTTGAAAGAGAACATCGTGGGATGGTGGAAGGATGGGCCTTGAGGGTGGATGAGATCCGTCCTGAGTAGCTCAGAGCTCTGGATATTGTCAGGCTGTCGTGGCCTACACACCTCTTTTAGCATCGCATGGAGATCGGGGACAGTGCCCTTGGACTGGCAAACCTGGGTGGTAGTTCCCGTTCATAAGCAGGGGGCCCGGAGGGTGTGTTCCAATTACTTGGGAATCTTATTTCTTAACCTATGCCAGGGTCCTGGAGAGGAGAGTCCAGTCAGTACCTCCAAGTCCTAGCCCATGGTTCTCGACTGGAAAAAGGTGGCGAGTCCCCTTCAGTTTGGAGGAGAGTTCCTGCCTCAAGTTGAGGAGTTCAAGTATCTCGGCGTCCTGTTCAAGAATGAGGGGAGAATGTAGAGGGAGATTGATAGACGGATCGGTGCGGCTGCTGCCATAATGTAAACACCGAACTGGTCTGTCGTGGTGAAGAGAGACCTTAGTGATAAGGTGAAGCTCTCGATTTAAGGGTCGCTCTACGTTCCTACCCTTACCTATCATCACAATATCTGGATCATGACCGAAAGAACAAGATCCTAGATACAAACTCCCAAAAGGAACTTTCTCCACAGGGTGGCTGGTAATTCGGGAGAGGCTCTTCTGCTTCACATCGAAGGAGTCATCTGAGGTGGCTTGCACATCTTTTTCTGATGTCCCCTCGGAAGGTGCTCCAGGCATGTCCCAATGAGAGGAGGCCTAGGGGAAGACCCAGGACACGTTGGAGCGACTATGTCTCTCAGCTGTCCCGGGAGCACCTTTGGGCTTCCCCCAGCAGAGCTGGAGGAGGTCGCTAGGAAGAGGAAAGTCTGGGAGCCTCTGCTGAGACTGGTACCCCCGCGACCTGGTCCCAGATGAAGTAGAAGACGATGAGTATGGGTGTAATGTATTTTTCTGTAGTCTCCATATAGAGTTATTTATGTTTTAAAATATATTATATTAATGCACACTTTAAGGCTATTTATTTTCTTTTGCTGTCATAGTAGATCATGTTTTCTACCTTCCAATGAAAAATGCTGCATAAGAGTTCTGATGAAAATTAAAAGACAGATGATATTACTCCTATCTTGGGCGGGTCTCTGCTTGGGGGGTGGTTCCTCCCTGGGCCAAGGTTTCTGGGTCTGCCTTGGGTATGACTGGCTGCTAGCAGAGCCCATGGGCTCATAACTGCAGATCATTTGAACTTCACCAGCACAGCCTCTGAGGTCTGGGCCCAGGGATCTTTTCTGCACATCTTGGGTAGGTGCTAGCATCCTTATGTCTGCCCCACCTGTGTCCCTTTACTCCAGGGTGCCTTTAGAAATGTGCCAAGGTTGAGGCCAAGGCTGAATTAGGGTATTCCAATAGAATGTTCGAAAATGGTTTAGGGAAGACCTAATAAATTTTACCAGGGAGTTGGTAAGAGGCCTTTATATAGGCTAGCACTTATTGTGAAAAAAAGATGTATGTAAAGAGCAGGGCAGGAAAACACTGGTTGCCTGCGAAAAGTGAGACAAGAACAAAATGGATATTACCTGCAAGAGGCTGTCTACAGGAGGTGAGAAACAAATGAACAGGGATAGCCTATGAAAGGGGGAATGACAACCAACACCAAAAGCCTGCGAAAGGTTGCCCATAAAAATGAGACAAAGACAAACCGGATTGGTTGCCAAATGCTAAGAATGATCTAAATTTACCTATGGCATCCAGCACATGGCATTGATTGAGCATGATGTACAGCAAGCGTGTAAAAGGCGATATGCAGAAAAGGAGATGAAGATAGATATTTTGCCATGGCTGTCTGAAAGTAGTAGTAGTATGAGGGCCTGCAAAGGCGTTACTGGGCTGGGCTTACCTATGACAGCCTATAAAAAGGTCAATTAAGTGCGGTGCATGCCTGCAAAGGAAACAGATTGCCTTGTAAAATTAACAAATTGGTGAAGTTGTTGCAGCTTGGATATGATAGGTAAAATCATGTTTTCACAGAGCTTTCCATTTGGATCTCACAAGGTGCTTTGATTTTATAATGGCATTAATAGCAGTAATGGATTATCATATTATTTAAATTATTGAATTATTTCATGAAATAAGTCATTAACAATTTGATAAGCTTAAGAAGCCAAAAAACAAGCTCTTCTAATTTGAGTAAAATGGTGATATTTAAACATTTTAAACCCACAGGTCACAAATTGCTCTGTAATTCATAACATTAAATACATTTAAAAATTGTGAAATGGAAAAATATCAATGCTAAGGATGTCCACCCAGATGCTGAAGTGAAAGCTGAAAAAAACTCTTTTAGTGGGTTCCACAAAGGCCATAAGAGGGCTAATAGTAATGCCTGCAATGGGCTTTCAGAGTCTTCACCTGTATTGCCTACTGATGGTGGTCAAAGGGCCCGGTGGCGCTGGTGTATGGCAGCCTCGCTTCTGTCAGTGAGCCCCAGGGCAGCTGTGGCTACAATGTAGCTTGCCACCATAAGTGTGCGTGTGAATGACTGAATGCGCTGTAAAGTGCTGTATAAGTACAGGCCATTTACCTTAAAGTATAATTCATTACTGCAAAGGCAGTGGACTGTAAGAATAAAGATGTAATGCAGCGAAAGAAGGCTACATTTCTGGATTAAAGTGTAATGTCACAAACCTGTGGCTGTGTGTTGTGTTTACTCTACTGCTGTGTGGATGACATCACATGCTGCTCCCTTAGCCAAGCGCCTTTAATTAGGTCTAAGAAGTTACATGTGCAGCCGCTCCAATTACTGCGAGTTGCTGCACCTGGGGGGAGAACTATATATTCCTTTTCAGTGGATAACTGCCAGATTCTCAAAAGCCATCTGTGTAAGTAAACCTTTCAGCATTCTTTTACTGCCCTCCTATGATTTGACTAGATTGTGTTGTGGAATCTTGCCCATTTGTTTTGTCCCTGTTGGACTCTCTCATTGAACTTCTGATTCTGGACATCTTACCCAAGCAAGTATTGTGACCAAGCCTCTCAGCCTAATCCCTCTGTTACCTCTACCTGTGTGTGCGATTTCCTGAGACCTCAAACCATTCCTGAACTAACTCTTCAGACTCTCTCTCTGGCAGGTATTTGCAATACATTTACATGTGCTTGAAAAACTGGAAAATGGCCTGCAGAAATGGTGATGGATGGCTATTGCCCGCAAAAAGCTGAGACTGGTGCTGTCTGCAAAAGACTGTGATAGGCTGCAAGCAAAAGTCTGAGATGGGCTGTGGGCAAAAGGCTGAGTTGATCTGCAGGCTAAAGGCTGGGACAGGCCACAGGCCATTGCTAGGTTGGGCCTTGAGAAAAGACTCGCTGCCAGCAAAGGCTTAGATAGGCTGCTTGCAAAGGTTGCAGGTACCACAGTAATTTGGTGAATGTCTCAGAAGTCAGTTCATTCATGCTTTCACTGTGTGTTATGACCTTAGTCAAACATGTTCTGGTTTATGCTCTATGGAAAACAACTGAGAATGGTGCTGTTTTACTAATTCAAATAACAAACCAATGAACTAAGAACATGATCTGGAACATATTTAGCAAAGGTTTATGGATTTTTTTTTTCCATCCCAGATTTCAAAATAAGCTGAAGCCCGAAGGATTTCACTGCTCTTTACCCGTTGTAACTATTTGGGAAAATGATACACGGATACACTTCTGAATAGCATGTATTTCAGTTTATAGCTTGCCTCTGAATAACTGTGCTTCTGCTTCTGACATGTCTATGCCTTATTTTTTTCTAAATAGCTCCTTGTTTGAAACACCTGCAAACGCCATAGTGCTTCCCCACAGAAACCATAAGAAGACTGATTTTAGCAGTCTAGCTTGCTAAATTCAAGAGAGCCATTCAGTGTTGTTCGTGTATATATATGACACATGATTCAATCAGTCAAGTTAAATTTAGGGAAAAAAGCTCCACCTCCAGGAACAAGTATTAGTCAATTGAGCAAAATCACAGTATGACATGAAATAAAATAATGCAAACTTTGATAAAATGTTATATTTTTAAGTGCAGAAAATAACTACTTAATTTAGTTATTTTTTCCAAAAAATACTTTACCTTAGCCATTTGATGTAACATGTACAATAAAGCATTACCTTATACTTACTATCTTATTATCAACAACAACCAACTGTAGTAGGTAGCACAGCCACTCCTACTAGCTCTTTTGGTGAGTTGGATTCAATTTACTTTTTCAATAGTTTTATCAAAGTCATCTGAAATTATTTGCAACTCTAAATGGGATTCTGCAAGACTATATCTCCCATGAGCATCGCTTTTACAGCGCAATCAAAACTGCAGCCTGGAGAGCAGACAACAAAACACCCTGATGATATGTAAAGCATTGAAAATAAAGACAGAAAAACAGGCAGTTTAATGCACAGCTGTCAATTTGGTGAGTCTGTTACTATTTTTAGCGTTGTTTTTTTTTTCTTTAAAAATGTTGCATTAATGTCGGTCCCCCTGCATTTCATTCATGCTCAGTCTCATCCACTATGTTCATCTGCTGTTTTTAAATTTCTGAAGAGTTTCAGTCAGGTTTTAGAGCTCATCATAGCACTGAAACAGCTCTGGTGAAAGTTACTAATGATATT
>JAUZNJ010039100.1:0-10843 GCA_034780135.1 Jordanella pulchra | reverse complement strand
TTTATGTTGAAATGGTAATTGTCTTTGTTAAATTACTTTGGACCTCAAATTGAAAGATACTGCTGATTTAAGTTTTGGAACGTTTCCATTTATTTCTGAAGATATTCACTCAGCTATGCAAAACATGAAGGGGTACCAATAATGGTGAGCAGGACTGAATACTATTTTTGAGGATTTATCTTCCATAATCGTCACATTTAAGCTTTTGGTTCACTAGTGTAGTTTACAAGCACAACATAAGAGTACTGGGCTTATCTTTAGTGTGGTTATTAATACACAAGAGACTTTTCTGTTAACAATTGACATACCCCAAAACTCTCACTAAAACTACTTTCGGATCAAATGTTGAAGCATTTTAAATGATGGTTCCATAGTTGCATAACTGATAATATAGGAGAGTAAGCTAATACTGATGGGGACTGCTGCTTGAAATGCCATCTGAGGACATTTCAATGGTTACAGGAGATAAATTAAGTTCAGATGGTTCTTTTCTTTTTGCTTCATTCTCCTAAAACACACCAAATGTAAATTTTAATGTATGTCAGATATATATTTGGTTGAATGCTGCCATCAGCTTGAGTTTAATTGTGTTGAAGGATCTCTTGGAACTTAAGGAGGGTGTTTGTTCGCAGTCTATTTCTGTCTGTGTGAATTGGCTGTTAACCAATACACTAAACACACACACAGACGCGCTCCCATCAAGCACCTGCATCATGCATGGTTTCACATGCGCAGGCGCTTGAATGCACCACTGCGTTTGTATCCTCTCTCCGGTCTTCGACTAACAATCAACCATCCTCAAATCTGCTCTTCCTCCTCTTCTCCTCTTCTTCCCAGGTGTGCCTGACTCTTACTGCCAAGCGAATGGCCAAGAAGAACTGCCTGGTGAAGAACCTGGAGGCCGTAGAGACTCTCGGCTCCACCTCCACCATCTGCTCCGACAAGACGGGCACGCTGACCCAGAACCGCATGACCGTGGCCCACATGTGGTTTGACAATCAGATCCATGAGGCAGACACCACCGAAGACCAGAGTGGTAAGACGGAGATGAGGTGAAATAGTAGATTAGGAAGTGATGGAAAACAGAGAGCTGAAATGATTCAATACACATCTACATAATTTTTTCTCCGTTCAAGTGCTTCTAAATAATCCACATTTATAAAAACCTTTAGTCAACAGATGAATGAATAAATTAGATTTTATGACATAAAGTGGAATGCATGGATTTATTAAAGATGTTTATCAATACTTCAGTAATTCATAGAAATGACTTTATTGGAAATAATAACATCAAGACTTTGGCTTTATGTGGAAACATTCTTAAGTATTAAGGTTAAAGAGACAAAATCAAATAAATAAAAATACCATGAAATATACAGAGATGAATGTACCATGAAATACATACATGTACCAATACTTATCTCTTTAAGTTATTAAAATTATTTATGTAATACATCAATGGATAATTAAGTTAGATTAAACTATGAAAAAGCCAATTCAATAATTAGGTGTGACATTAAATAATTACAAATGCCTTTTATATGAAGATATTCAATTGCAACCATTTTAAATTTACAGTGAAATATTCAGTTGTGTTTTTGTTTATTTCATGGATTCCACGCAACAGATTAATCATAAAATGATTCAAACTGTCGGTTTGAACCCTTCAAGCTCAGTGGGCAGAATTAGTAAGGCTTCTTTAGAGACCCTGATGTCTGATTAGCTTTATTCTGAGCAAGACAAGACAACTTCTTTCAAGTTTGTTATGACTTTGAAGTCAATATTTTCACTGGAAAGTGTGGAAATACATTTAATAATTTCTTACAATTTATCAGCGAGTCTTTATATTTCTAGTCTTGCCCTAAATATGATATGAATAATATGATATGAATAATAAATTGATCTGAAGGTGTTGCTCAGTGGGTGGGGTAAACGTTGATCCTGTCTAAAGTCTCATCCACGCCAGACCACAGTGAGCTCGTTTTAATCATCACTTTATATATTCCAAGGTACATTAATATTTGTTTACTACATAATATCTTCATTTATTGAATTTTGTCCTCCTTTCTTTCCACTGACTTCTGCTTTTGTGCAATTCTAGTAATTAGCTGGGCCATTCTAGCAGCTTTATTTTGTGTCACGAATACCACATATTTTTCTTAGTTGTGTGTTTGTGCTCATTATCAAGTTGAAATCTCCATCCTGTTTTACATTTGAATTCTTTAACAATATTTTTTCGTTCCTTTCTTTGTTTAAATTCTGCAGCACAATAAAAATAAAATTAAAAAAGTCTATTATAGTTCAGCTGTTGAGCTTCAGTGTTTGTAGGATATTTCTGGGGTTATGTCTCAGTTCTCTAGACCATGCTGTATGCATTGCCATCTAAAGAGTTCAATTCTGGTTTCATCAAACCAAATTTGACCACATTTTCTAGTATTTCAAGCTACTGACAAGCTTTAACATCCTTTTTCTTGAGCAGTGGAGTTTGGACAGCTGAGATACTGTAGGTGTTCATTACACAACTCATTTTCATAAAAGCTGTTTCTGCTACTTCCCAGTCTTTCTCTAGACGTCTTAATTAGCATTTTCTCTTAATAGACTCTATCATTTTTTCTCTTAATCTTAGTGAAAAGTGGCGTAAAGGTCACCTTTGCAATGATTGTCATTTTTAAAGGCCATCAGTTAGGACTGACACTAGTAAGACAGGTTGGAAACCCAATTACTCTATTGTACATATCCTGACATATTTTAGCAGTTCGTGTCATTTTGTGCTTTTCTTGTGTCATTCCGTGTTTTAGTTTTCAGATCATTTGAACTGTCACAATATCAGCTGTAAATATCGCTTCAGTATAGGCCTTTTAGAAATGTATCCATGAGGAAAAAAAAAAAAAATCAACATTTCCTATATGTATTTCCTCTTCAGTGGATAAAGAAATCTATTGATAGGATGAGGGACTGCAAAGGGGGAGAGTAGGCCCACCTGCTAAAATTCATTTGTCCAATATTCCTGCTGCCAGAAAACATGGCAGTTTACACTGCTGCTTGCATTAATTTAGAAGAGGTGTGCAGTGGGTGGCCCCACCCACAGCTCTTCCCCTGCATGGCTGTTGCAATCAAATTTCTGCCTCCTAGCCCTGAAGGATATATCAAGCCAAATTTTTTTTTCAACAAGCCTCAAGCAATAACCAAAAGGTTGGGCAAAAAATGGAGCTTGTGTTCCATGCATAATAATTAGCCCTGACTACTCTGCCATCCTAAGTAGCCAGTGGTTTTAAGAGGAGAACAACCAAAGTTGGATCTTGTTTTTTGCAACTACTGCAGGTTAAAGGAGGCCTCTTCTGCACAGTTGTCACTGTCAAAAATTCCAGCTATCAACTTTCTGTCTGTTTACACAGTGAGTACTCTGACATGGAGGCAAATATGAAAAATGAATGCAACAGACTGCCTGTCATTTTTTAATTCAATTGGATGGATAGGACTCAAATTTTCATAAAAAAATCCCTATCACCTTTTATTTTGGAGGCTGTCCAGGTAAAAAAATGAATCTAATTTTCCAAACTGTGGGACTGAAAAGTCTCTTCTGTCAAAGAAAAACTATTTTGTTATTTAGCTGCAATATCTAGTGCTACCCTGTGAACCTAGAGTTGAGTCAGTTGAATAAATACTGAATGAGCCCTGTTTAAATAAAGTCTAACACCGCTCTCTTACCACTGCTCCCAGGTTCTGGTTTTGACAAGACCTCTGGTACTTGGGTCTCTCTGTCTCGCGTGGCTGGTCTGTGCAACAGAGCTGTGTTCAAACCCGGACAGGAGCAGCTCCCCATCCTGATGGTACAAACATTCATCACCTCCACCCATACCCTCACACACACACATGCTACAACAGAAGTTTTCCAAATGCTCCACATCAAGCTGCAGCCTCATGAATTATCTCAACTCTCTACAGCGGTGGCATACAACCCATTTTGTTTAATGCAAGGCCATTATGAGCCATTTTTTTTTAGATATGGATCAACTAATGCATGCACATAATTCATGAGACATGATTTTTCCTACTGCTTTGCCAGTAGGGTGAAGTTAACAACATAAGGGGAACATCAGGTGAGCTGTGGCTCAAGAAGAAGCCTTGTTAAAATAAGTATCTGATCTATAAAAGTGAAAGAAGTGGAGGATCAATATGCAGGTTTAACTTGAAGACGTGTGTAGATTCTTTTTAGACGATCAAACTTTATATTTTGATAATTTTCCAGATCAGCCAAAGAATATTCATGCAAAATTAATTTTTTCCTTCTCTTCCAATTTGGAAATAAAATTAACTGTATAAATATCACGATAGTACCAGTTTTAGAATTTTTTAAAATGAAACAAAGGCAAGAGGGTAAATATAACATGAACATTAAATAACCATATAACATATATATATGTCATTAATTATACATATTGTTTGTATGTGTAACATTTTTGATTTATATCCGGATCACCTGAAATAGTTAATTAATTAATTAATTCATTCATTCATTCATAAATTTTGAATACGTTAAACTTGGACATGCATTCAAATTCACTGCATATAATTACTTTTTATTAAGTAATAACTTAAAGCTTTTTCATCCTGACTTCTAGACAGTAAATATCTTGCCATAGGTTTCTTTAGTCTTTCCATTTCTTGAAAGATTTTTCTTGGCCTTGTGTTCTTTCTATTTTCTGATAATTGATATATGGTGCTCAGATAGGAAACAATGTTTACAATAACTGAACCAAGTCTTTACTTCCACATAATGTCACCTTGAGGTCTAATTCTGCTGCCTATAGGGTTGCACTACTTGTCCTACATGGTTATTAGATATCTACTACACTGCAAAAGAAACTGATTTGATACACAGCTTGTCATTCAATTCAAAGGAATCATGACATGCCAGCTTTCATTCTTTTAGCTTTACAAATAGCCAACAATGTCTTGAAGGAAAACCTTCAAACAGTCACCTGGGCAACATTCAAAAATGCAATTTCCCTCCTTAACTTGATAACCCTTGCAGCAAGGACTGTCATCAAGTTTTTAGTAATAACTGGCAAGGAGTCTGTTACATCACTTGGAGGTTTTTGACCCAGTTTTCCTCACATAAATATTTGAATTCTGCCATTTTGGAGGGTTTTAAAACATTTAAAGCCTAAAGATTTTAAGTTTGCATTACTACTGGGCTACAATAAACCTTCCTTTTATTTTGTTGCTCAGATGTTAACTTGCTAGATCATCTCTGTGCTTTGTAATCCAAATGTGCCTACCTAAGGGCACAAAGGCAGTAAAGAAGATAGACTATTATCATTCTATCACAATTTCTTACTGTAGGTAGGCATTATCTCCCTTTTCTAAAAAGGGTTTTTCATTTTTTTATTTTTTTAATTATGTAATGGAACTGGAGTTTACATAATCTGTTCAGTTACCAGAATATTTTCCTAAAGCTTGGGGATCAGCTTGTAGATATTTTTGGTGATAGATGAGGTAGGCCTTTATAGTCTTTTAAATCACCCGTTGGTTCAATCCTTAAATGAAGCAATTCTTTCCTAACCCTTTACTGTTAAAACTCTTAACTCAAACCTTAACTGAGGCAAGTAAGTCCTGTGATGCTTCAGAGACCATCCACATTCCCGGTCCGTTCCAAGGAATAGTTAAGGTAAAAACGTTCACACCTTTTGTTGGCCCTGTTTGTTTTCATGCTGAGATTTTTAGACACAGTATTGTTTCACTATTTGCAAGGATTAGGAAAGGAAACAAGATCAAGGTCCATTTCATAGGGTTTCTTTGCTTTTTTGCTCTTCAAAAATGTAGTTTTGGGCCTGCTCTTCGTCATTCCTTGTCACCAAACGAGACATAATTCTTTGGATTAGAGCAATGAAATTGTTTTTCCCTCTTCTTCCCTAAATAAATGATATGCTCTTACTGTATGTCACATCATGTCTTGCTACTGTTGTAACGCTGACCTTGCAGGCATTCACACTGTAGGACCTGGATAAACTGTCCTAAGACCTGTCCCAAGATGCTATGCTGGACAAAGAACTACACCTAGATAGAGTTCTGGGGTCAGTTTCAGAGTCTTGGATTGGGTTCACACCAATGTCATCTGCTCCAAAAATTGGACCCATGCACATTTAACAGGATTCCAAACACTTGGTGAAAGGGCAGCCTTCGGCTTTGTTTGTAGTTTGTTTTGGGACCTCCTGGAAGAGTCATTGAGTCTTGGCGTAATTCTGGAAAATGTCTCTCTCTGTCTTTCACATCTACTTCTGAATTTTGAATGTGATGTTTTTATTTCAGTATTTCAGCCTGCTCCGCATTGTCAGGCGGGATCTTTTGTTGTGAATTTGCCATTCCAAATACAAAATGGAAACTACAATTTGAAAACTGCCATTTGTACTAAATTAGGTTATCTTTGCCTGGTATAAAAATGTGCCTGATAGTAAATTTTCAGGGTAACAAAGAAGAAAAACACGAAATATCTGTTTGTGCCACATCCTTTTTTTCTCCTTGCTTTTGTTTCTTAGCACAAAACTTCTTAAATATATAGAGCCATTATTTTTGTATTTCATTAACAATCTGCTGTAGGTGTTAAAAAAAATCAGACAAATCTCAAACAGTGAGCATAATTGTTTTGGACTACGTGCCAGAGCCAATTCTTCACTGGTTCACAGTTTGGTTCACATCTGTGAGCCTCAGATCCAGGTTACAAACACACTTTCAATGCTCAATTTAGTAAATGTGTGATCTTTCTGTTATAGTCTGGATTCTGTGTGCCAACTTTTTTCTGATTGTTTAAATTAAAGAGAATATGACTTCTTTTGTTTCTTGAAGACACCTTGCCTCTTAACCAAGAGGATTTTGCAGTGCTAAAAAATAATCTCCAGTGAGACCATGAATATCTATAAAGAACTGAACCACATGTTAGTCCAACAAGTGCTTTGCATTGTATATGGATAAAAAAAGGATAGGCTAATCACAGACCAATAAGTAAGTAGGATTGCCATCTCCTATATTACAAAAAAATCTTTACAAGAGTATTAATAGTTTTATAATTTAGTTTTACAGGTGGTGTATGTTAATAACTGCTGACTGGCATAGCCAGGCCCTAATTAGTTTTTATAAATATCACAGGATTGATAAACACCAACTTGTGTTTTCCTAAAACAGGTAACATTAAAAAAAAAAGAGTTGTATCATATTTAAAACCAACAAAAATATTAGAATGAGATTGACCTGACCAATTATCAATGCAGTATTTGTCTGTTCAGTTAATTTAACTTTTTTCCCTATAATGTTCACCTGCTCTTTAAATTTGCTGAAAAGGAACAATGTTCTGTAAATACATTTATTTGGATTGTATTAAGATACAGCAGTCAAAAGATTCACGGCTGATTTAAGATTCAGCACTAATTCACACCTGTTGGCATCCCTATAAATAACCTTACACCTAAAAATCTGGACAGAAACAGCAGTTAGTTTTAGCACATTTATTTAATAGGCACAGAAATATGGTTTGGATTGTTATTCTGATAAAAGATCCAATAAAGTAGCATTTTTCTTTTTTCAGAAATAATTCACCAGATATGATTAATCTAATAATCTCCTAGTATTTTGTGTATAAAGAGTGCTAAGGCTTCCCAGCAGTCTGATCCACATCCATACGTACATAACAGTTGGCAGGAGGTGCTTTGTCATACATCTATCCTTTCTTTCATGCCAGACCCATGTGGAGTGTTTGTTGCAGAAAAGCTCGGTTTTAACTGCAGGATTCCAGTTAACAAACTCCACACATTAAGGTTTGTGATGGTAGGAGACAAAAGCTTTTTCACTTGAAAACCCTCCCAAACAAGTGGATGAGTGTCTCATGGTTCTAATGGAGCTTTGATAACCCCCCTGATGCCAATCTATGCTGCAGTTCTTTAACAGTGAGTGTCAGCTGTTTTTTTTTTCCTCACTAAACATCCTGCTCTGTTGTGGCAACATTAACTTTCTCCTTGTTTGTTCTAGAAAGCTACTATCGTAGAGCTTTTAAATGCAGCCCTTCCTCAAAACACATGAATTGAATGGTTGAATTCTCTCATCAGTGTGTTATTCAGCTCCACAGAGGGCTGGTAATGAGGCATTCATTTGATTTAGGTGTGTTGAAGAAGGGATTCATCTAAAACTTACTGGATCATAGCTTCCACACAGTGGATTTGTTATTTTTTGTTGTTATTTTATTGATATGGTTGAGTAACACCTTTTTTTTCTTGTAGCCATATCCTGACTTATGAAGATGGAAACAAAAATCAGCTTCCCTTGAATGTCGTTGGTATTTTGCTTATTTTAGAGAATGGATTTTTAAAATTGATTTACATGACACATATTTATACTTTTATATTTGGGGTCATCAAGACATCATGAATTGCTGATAAGAAGTTCCTACCATCCAATTAACTGTAAAAAAAATTATTTGTTTGAATATATTTTTGATAACATCAAAATTTAAGAGATGTTCGAACGCAGTGCTTTACCTGAAATTTTCTAAAACGCAAATTATTTTCAAAGGTAGAATTTCTTCCACTGAATTAAAGCAACGCTGTTTACATTTTAGCCACTAGGGGTACTTAAGCTGTAACTTTCTAGTTTCGCTCACCTGAAAGCAACTGACAACACTGCACTCTGGGGCTGTGCCCGAACATCCAACCCTCAGTCACTATATAGAGAGGACACTATGTAGTGGACTTTATAGGGAACTCACCATAGTGACCGTTCGGACAGATGATCACTTCATTTAGCTCCCCATTGGTCACATGACTCCAGCTTTTCACATGGTGCCTGCCCTATCTTTGTTCTCTCTCAGCCCGAAAACAAATCCAATAATACTTTGCGAGGTAAGCTTTTGCAGAGCATTCTGGGATATACTGTATCTGCTCATCTAGTGACCACTGAAGTACACTATTTTACACTAGACATTTGGACACTCGTATAAAATGGGATAACCCCCATATAGTGCTCTATATAGGGGATGATGTTTAGCCACAGCCTCAGTCTACCTGGTATGTTTTGGAATCAGATTGCAGACTACTTTGGAGCTACAGATTGTGAAGTCATAGGGTTACTTGTAAAGACAAGGCCCAGGTCATCCCTCTAGATTAAAATCCTCCTATTAAAACCCTGATCAGGTGTGATATCTGTTTTGTTGCCTAACAACAAAATTTTAACACTTAGCACATCGATATGCTTTGTATATTGACCTGAAAAATCAATTGTCTCAAATTAAACAAATACTGGAGTGCAGAAGATGCTATGCTTGACAAAGAGGATCAAATGTTAAAAGAAAAAAGTCTGTTCCACACACACCTGAAATACACTCTTCCCCTTTTTTCTCAGTTATAAACACACACAGAAAACCATCCGATGCACTCAGAGAAAAAATTTCACCTGTACGGACACAGAAACACGCACCACTGGGTGGGTAAGTCAATATTATCCCAATGTTCTACCAGCCGCTTTCCTCCAGCCTGTGCTTCATTGACCCGAAGGAATTCTCAATGTGGCTTGCAGTTATTGGATTACAACTTCTTCTGTGTGAGGACAAACGCCTCTGCTGAAGTCTGTCTTTCCCTCATGGTGCCCGGCTTCCTTTTGGCAAAAAAGTAACAGATGTGTCTCTTGACAGCAGTCAAACACAGCAGTAGAGGTACCGCCGCCATTACTAAAACACGTCCCCATCTGCTCGCGTGAAGACAGATAAATGGAATTTCCCTTGATCTATTTATTCATTCATGAAAAGGCACAAACAAGGACAAATCTCGCGGAGCGCTTGTCCTTGTTTCACGGCTGTTCATGAATGAATAAACAGAAACAAAGAGAAATTTCTTGTCCCAGTCGAACTCCCTCTTGTATTTATGGGCGTCAGGTCATCAGTTTAGCACTTATTTTCAAGGACTGCTGTTATCATTCTGGAATTTTTGTTAAATGGAATTAGACTGGTTTATATTAAGATAAACTTTAAAATATTGCCAATAAAAATACAAACCCCTAAAAAACAAAATCAAAGTGCAACCATTTAGAGTTTTGAAAAATAAGGATTCATGACATTTGTGTTTTACATGAGTCAGTTTGAAGATGTGCGTGCAACCAGACAATATTTACAACAGTTTTCTGAAAATGTGTTTCTGCAGGTCAGTTGTAGTTCGCAGAATTATCCACCCTTATTTGACCGTTAAATATGTTAATTAAAGACTAAACTTAACCTCTTTTCATGGAAATACTACATCCTTTTGTAACAAGGCACTTCCACTTTTCTCTAAAGTGCCTCACATAGCTATTCATAACATCTGAAATCTTAGTAGGGTTTACCAGAAAGTACAAAGTAAAATTATATTAAGATTTTAAAGTCTGAAAAGTCTGGCAATGATCCATATTTAGTCCTGTTAGGTCACTGCAATTACAACCGAAAGGTTTTTTTTGGTACATCTGGAAAAGCATGGATTACCTACAGGCTACAGTCTTTAGCTTGAATATGGATATACAGTAGTTTGATTCCTGCCATAGATTCTCATTAGGTCTAGAGTTTGGGCCGCTCTAAGATTTATTTCTACTGTTTTGCTCAAAGGTGGACCTCCACCACAGTCTCCTTACCCAGCCTCTCAATATATATATAAAAAAAAATTAAAGAAATTCCCTTCTCACCCTCCGCGGCTGGTCTCTTTCATCCTCTGAGCTTGGGTCCTCTACCAGAGGCCTGGGAGCTTGAGACTTCTGCTCAGTATCTTGGCTGTGCCTAGAACTGCACATTTCTGGACTGAGATGTCTGATGTTGTTCCTGGGATCTGTTTGAGCC
>JAUZNJ010039099.1:0-10844 GCA_034780135.1 Jordanella pulchra | reverse complement strand
TTTCTGACCCAGCAGATTTGGTCACATTTTCAGCAGACCCATAATAAATTTATGAAAGAACCAAACTTTATGAATGTCTTTTGTGACAAACAAGTATGTGTTCCGATCACTCTATCACAGAAAAATAAGACTTGTAGAACATGGCCCCTCTCTGGTAGTAGAAGTGTTAAGTCTGTGTTGTGGTTTCCTGAGTGTAGCTCATTTGGTGTTTATTGAAACTTCACCAAATCCCCTTAATTATATGAAAAGCAAAGGTAGATGGAGCACAATTTTGCCCTAACTGTGGGGTTGTTGGGAATATCTTTTGTTGAAAGGACAGATGACAACCGACTCATCAGTGTTGACCTGTTTTCTTTATTATTAATCAGATCATTTTTTTAATCTATGTGTTCAAATCTACATGCATAATGCTGTGTGCAGCTACAGCAAATATATATCAGAGGTAACATTACAGAAGATGGTAACATTCAATGCATGGTGCTGTAGCAAAACACAACTACACATATCTTTGCAAGGACGGTAACTCACAGGGCTGTAAGAGTTCATGTCAAAGGAACAGCAGAAAATGTGATAGCATTAAGCAGCGTGAAAGCAAAACCTGAAGTGTGCCGTAACTATAGCTAGTCAGAAACACCAGTGGCTTTCTATTCTTCCCTAAAGACAGACTTTTATTTCCAATTACCAACAATGAAGGAAATCAACTAAGAGGTTCTGAAGCCACCACAACCTTAAGTGTCCCTTGAGGTAAAAGGACATTACTAAAGAAAACAGTTACTTATACAATGCTTTTATCAGGAGATTTTAAAAAGTATAACATCTTTATTTACTAGAACTAGTGTTTATAAAATGAACATAATGATTTAAAGAGACTTTCACTGAAGACTTTTTTATCCCATCCTCCCAAACCCACTTTGACCTGCCTTCTGACCTCTCACCTCTCGACAGTGCAGTTTGAATGACATGCAAAACCAAGACTATATCAGGAGTGTAATAAGTATGCTGACATTTGATCTATAATTTTACATCCTGCTTCTTTTTCTGGAATTTCCTGAACTGAGACTGGATGGCCACTGCAGCCTTCTGAGTCTCTGGGTCCTCCATGTCAATGTCAAAGTCTTTCGGAACATTGTTCTTCTTTTCATCTGGAGTAGAGAGGAAGGGAAAGGGTAAAAAGATAAACTGAGACAAGCCTTTTTTAAATCTCTCTGATTTGTTTCAGTATCTTTTTGAAAACAATGAATTGCATGCACCCTTAGTATCTTTTTCACATATTTACAATCTGGAGTAAATATACAGTCATGAATACAGAGAGAAGCCAGTTTAATAACACCGATGACTCTGAAGGGTCGAGCAAGAAAAAAACTCCAGCTTTAAAATTGACATTTTCAAGTTCAACTAAAATTTGAATCTGCAAATGTGAACAGTATGAATTCGACCTGGAGAACCTTTATGGTCCGATAAGTAAATCTAGTCATTATCACATAAATATAAGGCATTTAACCCAAGCAGATTGTATCAATTACCACGCTGTTGATATATTTCACTGCCAGTGGTACTGATACTCAAAGCAGAGGGGGGAACTATTAGATTGACTGGATCCACATTAGTACTGTTTTTTCAAATTATTAATCAAGACGTTTTAAACTTTGGGATATTTTGTTGTTTTAGTTGTTGAATGATTGTAAAACTGCATAAAAACTACTTTTTTATGGATAAAGGATAAAGCATACAAACATTAATGTTTTTATGGCCTTTCCCAAGTCTTAACTTTTGTATAAATCTTTTAATTGTTCTAAAAAGTCAGTTATGTGCATAGAAACTAAAACCTTTAAATAAATATAGTAAAGAAACAGACAGAAATATTTCTGTAGGCTAACTGATGACCACTGAAACATGTGACTTCGTAGAGAAACATTTTGTTGATGTTCATTTTTACTCTTCAAAAAAACATTTTTAAACACTCAGAGGTGGTATAATATGAGCCTGTTAAAAAATAATTGACATTCTAATAATCTTATGTTGAGCACCGTAGAAGGAAAACATAGTAAGATGAAATTACAGCTTCTTTTGATTTCTAAGATGAAAAAATACCAATTTACATCAGTTGTCTAAGAGTCAAAGTGCACAAGAATAATCAGAAATGTTTTGCCAAAAAGTGAATACATATAAACAAACTGGTCATTCAAGGTCAAAGTCTCTGTAAAGTGACTTGACATGTGTTGTGAATTGGTGCTATAAAATAACCTGAACTGAAGGTTCAAAGAAAAGAAAAGAAAAGAAAAGAAAAGAAAGGGAAAGGAAAGAAAGGGAAGGGAAAAGAAAGAAAAGAAAAAGAAAAAGTGAAATGAATTGAAATGACACAAATTTTCTATTGAGTATATAAAAGTCTAAGCTGTTGGCAAACAAAGACCATTTGATGAATGAAAATGAAATGTGTATCATAATAATGTTTAAGATTCACACATGAACAAAGTTGTTGGTACCCCGTTTAAGAACAGACAGCGCTATCTATGAAATTGCCTTTAACTTTTAAAAGTCACCATTTCACAACAGATGGCGTCTGGAGGTGGTATAATCTAATCATACAGACAGATTGAGAAACAAGAAGCTACAGAGAGAAGCACATTAATATTACAGAAACGTCACTGTAAATTACATGGTTCTAATTAATACAAGTTTTATTTCAATTAAGGGTGTATCTGTAAACTCCAGAATCAACACACCTGGCGGTGTGTGAGTGGCACCCTTATGGAAATGAGCTTTCTGCAGAGAATGCAATAGCAGGTGTGAGGAGTCATAGACATGCCCTCCTATTCTCTGTACATACTTAACATCTTTTACATTTTGGACTCTCTTTTCCCACTGTACTGTTCACGACAATGCAACGCTGCAATTTCCCCACTGTGGGACAAATAAAGGATTATCTTATCTTATCTTATCTGCTCCTATTAAACAGACTGAGTGGCTGATAAAGAGCTTGTTGAGATACAATGATGCTACTAAAAACTGTTTGAAGCAAGCCTGGTTAATTCTTTTAACATCTAACTTGTTACTCTTAAAAAAGACAAGCAGGTATAAATGTAACCAATCTGATTTATTGACTCTTGTTTTAGGAGAAACAGCGAGAGGCTTCAATGATCTATACAGCAACAAGTTTGTCTTCTTTTTTTAAGTGATTCATTATAGAAATACATGAAGGGAAATTTTAAATCTTAGGATGTCCTTCTAGTGCCTCCTTCAACATGTTTAGCTTATTTTGCAATTTTGATTTCTACATACAGCACTCCTTTGCAAATGCAGCCTAACATGAGTTACCTTATGCAGAAGACAAAAGCTCATGCACACCTAATAATATCAAGCAAAAAAATTATTTGGGCTTTATAGATTAAATGGAATGCATTTACAATGTTTGTTTATGGATATATGGATAATAATATTCCTTATTTTAAAAATGGAGCTCCAGTTCATCCAGCATCAATGCTCAATCTGTAAAGGTAAAAAGTTCAGCTGATTATTCATGCATCAAAATATTCATGCTGTTTGGGGCTCGGTGCATGCTGTGCTGACCCCTGTGGCATACAGAAAGTGTGCACTCTAGCTTTAAAGGAAATGTTTCAAAAAGGTTTGCTTACGTTTAGACGGAGCCTTCTGCTGACTTTGCATTGCTTGAATGTAAAATGAAACAAACCCATATTTAGACTAATATTAATAAAACATTCCTTCCCTGGACTCCAAGATTCAATAGAAACAAATATAGCAAAAGGGTTTTTTAGGAAAAAAGGGAACATTTTTGGTTCAATTTTATTCAGTTGTGGAAAAGCATCAGCCTTTTTTCACATTAATTTACATTAAAGTAGCTTGCATACTCGTATTTGGTCAAATCAAAACACACAAAACCATATAATGAAAGAAAGAAAAACTAAGGCAACACTTTTCACACTGCTTGGAAATTCAATTATCTCCTCAAATCACTGCTTAACTCCTCTGGGACGTGTTCCTCTGGAACCAACCTGAGCTATTATGCTCTTTGTCAACTGGGACAGAAATCCAATTCAGCAGCAATCTTTCCGGGTATATCAGCGGACCCAGTAAGAAGAGACGTGGTTCTCCTAAGAATGTATAAGGAATTTTTTTCTGCCCTGGACTGTGGTCATAGATCCATTTAGCTCTGAATGGACAGCTATTGACCTGTTGCATCTACTGGGTTAGAAGAAAGTTCCCGTGATAAAGTTTAGGGAATTTTACTCTGAGAGTTTCCATAGTCTATTGTATGATGGGCTGGAAAAAAAAAATAAGCCAAAGCGATAAGAGAAAAGGTGTTTTAAAGGATTAATAGTTTCGTCTGGCAAGAAAATCAAGCAGAGCCATAGAATCAGTGCATGTTTACTCATAGTAAAGTTTCACTGTTTCTTTGTGTGTTTTTAAATGCTGTCAAACACTTCAAGAATATCCGGTTAGTCTGTCGTCTCTGATAACTTGAAGGTTTGAATAATTCATTAAGTGGTTTTGTGTTCATTATATGGTCCATTGTTTAGTTGAGTGTAAAACAAACTCACATATTTATCATCAAATGCTTTAGTTTAATCATTTTTTAAGTTTATAACTCTAGTTGTTTGAATCACATTAATCGGCAGTATTTACCATAATAAATCCTCTTCTGTGTCCATGCAATGTGTTTATGAGATGATTTAGTGGACTGTCATCTTCCTCTATTGGCTCTGGTCAGAAAACATAACTTGAAATTTTTTGTGCCATCAACTCAGTGTTCAGGCTCTGTTCTTGTTCTCATTGTAAGACTTTAACACAGCCCAATATAAAGCTTTAGTAACCACATAGGAAGGGATAACATGAATAGAAAGCCTTGGTCAGAAGAGCAAAGGAAGAGAAAGTGAGAATCGAAAGGGTAGAAGCTCACAGAAGAGTGAATTAAGTTGAGGTGTTTTCTCCCTGCTGAGACTTCAAACAAAGCAAGGATGCAGAACTGATGCAGACTTTTACTGGATTTATAACTACCATGTTTGCTAACCGCTGTTAGTGTTACTGTTGTGACTTTAGGGTGATCAATTTTAGTATTCAGCTATAAATCATGGAGTTGCTGAATCACCTTTGAGCAAATAAAATGAGTTTACTCTAAAGGCAGACTTATACACACAACTGACATGTATAAAAGTATCAATCTGCAATGAAAAGGCTGCTGTACACTAGTTTACATTACATAATGTACAGTAACATCCTCCTCTTCAGACATTTGGTCATGATACTCCTCCAGCTGTTATGGTGGGTTTGGTTTTCAACAGTGATATTTTCAAAAGGTCCTGTAGGGGGAGCGCGACTCAAAAATGACCTGAAATTAAAAACATGCTTATATTTGCATCAATGGCAAAGTCTTGCTATGGAAAGGCCAAAGCATAGAAAAATATGCTCATTGTTTGTTTACAAGCGTAAGCAATCCTGATATTAAACTTTAACAAAATACATAACCCAGTACAATAACAAACTGTCAAACCTGAAATAGCACTATTTACACCTTGTCAAAATACTGTATTTGCACTCCAGCAGATCATACCTTAATGTACATAACATAAACTTACTGTATATAAGACACTTTCAATCTTTACAGGAGCTGATGTTACAAGTCAATGTCTCTGTTGTGAGATCCATAAAGTCCTATCTAATCTAATCTAATCTAATCTAATCTAATCTAATCTAATCTAATCTAATCTAATCTTAGTTGAAATAGACTTCATGTCATCTGAACTGAAACATAACTGTTTTTCAGTATGGACATGTAGATACCAATACTTAAGGTTCAGTTTAGAACTGTCAAGGTGTTTCATATTACTAGTACAGATTAAAGTAATTTTGATGATTAAATAAATAGATAAATAAATAATTTTGAGTATATGGTGCAGGAATTTGCCTGTTTGCATCAAAGTTAAGACATATTTTTAAGGACCTAAATAACATCATTGCCATCATCAATGTAAAAACTTAAAGGGGCAGAAGGAAAGGGGAAATTATGACTCTTATCAGTAATTCTTGATTGCTTTATGTATCGGATTCAAATGACAAGAAACACTGGAAGCAAAATAAAAGATTCACTGTAAAAAAATAACTAAGAAAAGCTAAATCTGAAAGCATGATGTAAAGACCCTAAGCAGGAAGAAAATCCTAAAGCAGAACTGGAGTATAAGAAACAATCAACTGGGACAATATACTGAGGGGAGGTAATCAGTGGAACAAGACACACAGAGAAAAGGATAAAAGAGAGTGAGAGAAGCTGAAAGAGAAAACCAGCGATCGCAGACAAAGGGAATCTAATGGAATGAGGAACAGAAACAGAAAACACAGAAACAAGAAGCTGGAAAACTAAAAGCAAAGCTCAACATGTGAGTAAATATAGTACAAAGACTAAAGGAGGCTGTCCCGGGAAAAAAGTATTCAACTATGCATCCTGTTAAAGAACATTGATGGATATTCATTCAGTCCGCATTTATTTGTTTTGAAAAGAAAGAGAACAAGACAAATGGTAGCAGCTTTTACAGCTGGATGGATAACTAAAGTAAACTAAAGTTCCTCTCATTAACTTAAACCCTGCAGGACGGTTGTGAAGGTTGTCAGAGCACAGTTAATCAAACCAATTACAGACAGTTGAATAAAACAATAAAATATTATGAATAAATTCTGAGAAAGAGTCTGCCTTGTCATGAGAACGATTGTTTTTTATCCCAAACACTCCCTAATAGCATAAACAACTCCTGTCCCTTAGATGCTGAGTGAATAATTTTAAATGTGAGTAAATGTAAAATCAGCACTCATAAATCAATCTATGTAAAGGAGATTAACAGGAGATTGAATGTTCTAACCACGAGAGATCCAAGTTCAGATTGGTAGACTCTTAAACCAAAGCTAAGTGCGTCAGTGGTCACCATGAGAAGTGCTGTCCTAAGTTTTCTTCGTAGTTAGTTATTTCAAGGCTTATCATTCATCAGCACTTCCATCGGTTAATGATGTCTGTAAGGCTGAAGGCTGTAAGGATGCAGCAGAGCTGTAATTCTGATTGAGGGAAAAACTCAAACATAGAAGAGACAGAAAACAT
The DNA here is from genome assembly GCA_034780135.1 of Jordanella pulchra. NCBI lineage: Eukaryota > Metazoa > Chordata > Actinopteri > Cyprinodontiformes > Cyprinodontidae > Jordanella > Jordanella pulchra. The sequence continues at coordinate 3,745 of JAUZNJ010039099.1, read as the reverse complement.
CATAAAGCAAACACATAAAAGACCCGTTCACTCTAACCAGAATAAAATGGGAGACTGCATATTCAGACAACCTTCAAATGGTACCAAAACTAAATATTTGGAACATGAATCATACATCTTTATTCTCTTTATGAGGAAATGACATCGTATTGAGGAACCTGGTTCTGAATCTAGCATAAAGGATGCAGACAGAAATGAAAACCACTTTAAATTTAAAGAAAAATCCAAGACATTTGTAGAAGACATGAAATCCTTGGAAGAAAAACACGACATAAATATGAAAACACTCTTGATCTTCAAGACAATTATTTTTTGCCTCTTCTCTTTATTAGGCTGTTTAGGTTCAGGTTAACGCCTAAAAAAAATGAAAAAAATAAACTTTTTTTTTTCTCAATTAAAAGTTCTGGTCTACAAAGATTACCTTGGCCAGCAGATGGTTTGGTGTTTCCAGTCGTTGCTCCAGGAATTTTCCTCTGTAAACATAAAAAAGAAATAAAGAAATATTTTTTACACATAAAAGGTAGAATACAAATAAGTGAATAGTTATCAGATAAAGATTTTTTGTACAATTTCTTCTTACCTATCCATCAAGGTATCCAAGCTAAAACAGCTAAACCTTGGTTAAACTTTTCTTTCACCTTAATTATAACCAGTGAAAGGTATTTTGTAAAATCAAATCAAGAAACCAAACATGAAGGCAGCCCTAACAATGTTACTAATATGTAATGTAAAGATAAGAGCTGAACTGAATGATGGGTAAAACGTCTCCGGGGATTCAAAGGTTTTCTGTGCTATCAGTTGTATTTAATGTTAAAACATTGGCCTGTCAAGTGATAACTGTATTTCTGATCAGTGAACAAACCAGCTGTTAGAACCAGGTCAGAACAAAGCTTTTCACTGTAACTACAGGGAGATTTAAAGGAAATGTTTCACTGATAGATTTTAGGTACAGTTCCGAAGGAGTTTTTCTCCAAACTCATATAAAATTGTGCATAATGAAATGTAATGTTATGGTTAGGGGAGGGTGGCTTTTCAGTTCAACCTGACTTAATGTCAGATGTTGTTGTTGTGGTAAATAAGGGAGATTTATTCTGAAAGAATGATAAGCGTTTTTACTGATTGAACACCCCCAACGTTTTATTTTAGTTTTTAGTAGTTTATTGTCTTGTGCAAATCACAATTCCAGCTCATTTTGAATGATCTGACAAGATTTCTGTTTTTTTTTGCAAAATATCCCATTAGCATTTCAATGCACCCAAACTGTGTCTCACATATTGAGATGTTTTATAGAGTTGGGCTTTAAAGAAGCAGATAAAATCCAACGTAAGTGGAAGATGCCAGTAGAAAAACAGACAAAGACAAAAACTGTATATACATCTTTTAATAAAGTAATATTGACCAAGTCTTCATCCTGACATTTTTAACTTATTTCCTGTTTAGCATGAAAAGATTTCTTGCAGCAGGTATAAACAGTTGTAAAGCATCATATTTACTCATGCATCCATCATGTGGGAGCTTCTGAGGATTAAGCTTACAGCTCAGTAAACTCCAGTGTTTATATTCTGTTCTTAGTGTTACTTGTATCTAAAGGGTGGGTGACTATAGAAGCTTCAATGTGACTTTTTTTTCACCAAACTGGCTGCACAGAGACTCCCACTGTGCATAAGGTGACCAGATGTCAAGATGTGTGGAGTTGCGCTGCATTTTTCATTTCTGTTCCACAAATTGAAACAATGTCCTGCATTTACTGGATCACAGTCTAAAAATTCAAGAGAAATTAATTTCCCTTTGAAGACTAACAATGTTTAATTGAATTGAATTGGTAAACAGGATCTTTTCTTAGATGTAAAGAAAGCAGAGTTGCAGTAACTGTCCCAGAGCCACACCAGCTGTTGTTTTAAAATAAAATAGGTAATATACAAAGCATATGAGAAAAATTATTAATATACATATTAAAAGACAATAAAATGCAGCCACAACAAAGACTGTGGAATGTTCTCAGTGTGACCAGTAAAAGGAGATTCTCAGAGAGCTTTTGGAGAAGTTTACCAAGGTTATTTTTGCAGTAAGCTGTGAGTGTCCCTCATTGTCCTTCATAAGCATCCTCGTTTTTCAAGGATGTTCAAGCACACTATTGATATGCTCTTTTGATGTGTTAATCTAGGTCTGCCCTGCATGCTGTATAAGCTCTGTGAGTTTCTAAACTAGGAAAACCCGCCTGGTTTAGCTTGTGATTCAGAAATAGTATTTTCTCGTTTCCCAAAGCAGATGTTTTATTTTGTCACCCTATCTCTATTCCTGCCTGACTTCTGACACTGCTGTTGAGTTGCTGCATAGATCCAAACAAGCTATACCTCAGCACAGTTGCAGAGAATCCCGTACAGTCTGACCAGCTTCAACGAGATGTACACAAAATGCCATGACCTCATATGATCCGATGTTTTGTTGGATCAGACATCTGTTCAGAACTTCACACCTTCACTGAGTAAATGCTGACTTGCTTGGCTCCATTGCTCAATATTAGACTTAATGTCTGATGTTGTTGTTGTGGTAAATAAGGAAAATGTTTAACCCCCTAACTGCCAGGTCCCATCCGCAGGACGGATGAGGTGCCTTTAAATATGCAGCCCTTTGTGAAAGCAAAATCTGTTGGGCTCTGTTTGGCATCAAGACAATTATTCTTATTGCAACATCGCCAGACAGGACACTGTTAAAAGAATAAATAAATAAAAATGCAGCCTCATTTAAAAATAAGGCCACTGTCTCTCATTACAACAGTTTTAAAAGGCAGGCAGGGTTAGATCCCCCAAGAGTTAAATAACAGCAGCTGGTTCATTCTATGCTTTTTTTGGCGTTTTAATATTTTTTTTTTGGTGTAGCCAATTAACAGGTTAATTTTACTAACATATGTAGCAATAACAGAGTATAAAACCCAGAAATGAAAACCAGTAATCTTACAGGTTGCCGTACATTGATCAGAAAATCTATATATGTAGCAAGTGTAAGCTACTGGCTAAGAAATTCATTAAATATTAAATGACAATGGCCCTTTAAATCAGGGTTTTCACTAATATAAAGAAAAAAAGTATATGATGTATTTTTAAACCCTTTTAAAAGAGATTTTAACTGATACTATTTGTTACACAACAAATAGTTTTTACTATTTTTGTTTTGAGATACAGCTTAAAGCCGCTGCCACTTCAGTTTTCATCATTATCCAGTTTTGAATTTGGATGCAGCAGAAGTGCTGCTATAGCTGCAGGACGAGTGTTTTTCTTCAGGTGAGACATATTTCACAGGCTTGAATTAAAAATATGTAAATTATTACAAACTTTTGATGTAGATTGAATTTGAATTCAGCTTTAGAGCCTGTACGCTAAAAAACAGTGACAAATTATGTCTTCAGGGAGCGCACTGTCCGTCCAATGAGAGCTCCAAGGTCCAGAAACGTTCAGGTCCAGATGAAGAGCAGCCAGACAAGTGGGTGACGGTACGCAGAAAGCGTAGTCCTAGATCTTTGCCTACTGGTCACCATCAACCCGTCCAGGTTTCTAACCGATTTTCCCCGTTCAGTGACGCACCCGCTGAGAAGCCCACCCTAGTTATTGGCAGCTCCACAGTCAGAAACGTGGCGCTAGAGACACCAGGGACCATAGTCAAATGCAACGGGTGACATCAAATCCTACCTGAAACTGCTGGCTAAGGATAAGGTTAAATACAGTAAGATTGTTATTCACGCTGGTGG
>JAUZNJ010039097.1:0-10845 GCA_034780135.1 Jordanella pulchra | reverse complement strand
TATATATATGTATGGATGTATATGTATTGAATAAAGATTGATTTGTTATAGGAGAAAAGCTTTCCAAGCCATAATAGTTTATCATAATTATTGCAATTATCTTACTTTTTTATTTGACTAGGCACACAGATATTATTACTGCTAAATCTACAAAACTGAGAAACAAAGGACCCTCTTTGACAACATGAAGTAGTTTTAATCATTTCAATAGACATGTAGGGAATTATGTTCAAAGATTCTTAATAAAAGGAAAACATATAAAACTTGCACCTGCATTTTTTAAGTATCTAAGTGGGTGGGTTGTGGGTGATCTACAAAATCTGCAAATGTTAAGATTTGCAAACTGTTTAAGTTTCACCCAATAAAACGATCATATTTTATGTTCCACTGGGGATTTGAGTGGAGAATTTAAAAAAAGATGAGGTTCAAGGCATATAGTTGGAGATAGTAATGATAAAAGTTGTTTAAAAATGAATAGCCATAATGTTAAATAATATCTATAGAGTACCTAACATAAGTAGCCTATCTCTAAGTGCTGGGAATAAAAGCAAAACATAAAATGGTGAGAAAAGCTAAAGAAAAATATGAATTAATGACATTTTAAGCATACCACCACCTCCAAGGTATGCACGTCATGAAGACATGACCATGTCTTATTTTGCAGTAAATCAAAGTTTTTAATAACTCCACCCTTGAATTTGTGCAGTTTGGTCATTACAACATGATCTGAATATTGATGAAGGCAAACACGCTGTTTTCTATTTTGCAAATTCAAATCACTTTGAACCTTCTTCAAAAATCTGCTCAGTACATACAAACATTTGTTGCATGTGTTTATAAACACCTTTTATAGTAAGATCAAAAGAAATGAGAGAAAAAATTTCTTACATCTATGTATCTTGAAAGGGTTAAAAAACTATTTTAAGCCTATGAGACTCCAGTGGGGCAAATCATTTCTAAGGGCATTGTAGGTTAATTGGTTCATTACATTTCCTATAAGGCTAACTCATCTGAGGTGCTAAAGCTAGACTTTACAATAAACAGTGAGTGAAAAACTGGCTCAGCAGAGTTTTATTTTCTTTTCCTGTACTTCTCTACAACAGACTAATGTTAGCAATATTCTATTTGTATTTCACTAATAAAAATATATGTTTGTAGCAGCTGCTAATATGTAAATATTTAAAGCTGGCAGCCACTCACCATGCTAAAGACCTGAGATGAGTTGCTTTAAGCCATTTTAAATGCACCAGGCTGTTTAATAGGTTGTTGGCACCGGAGCAGCTTTTATCTTCATGCTGCATATCCAGTCTGGGTGCTAGCCTGAGCTAATCATCCCCTTTCTAGCTTTGTTACCTCATAAGCAGCATCAAAAGTTATTAAATTTAATTAATGCTGTAAAAATGGAAAAAAGTTATATAAAGAGCAAATATATTCACTGAGAATTGAGACAAGATAATAGAGAATTACAGGTGCATTTCAGTTAAGCAGACACTAAAGAGTTAATCCTTTTTTAAATAAAAAAAATGATTGATAGTTGAGCAGTAGAGTTTCAGCATTTATTTTTCACAGCTTTAATCATTTTTTCTTGCATATACTGAAAAACCCAAACTCTGAGTTTTAGATTATTACTTACAGTAAGACCAGAAAAACATATTTTAAAACAGAAGTTGTCTAAACTGCTTTCTTGACAGTCATCCAACCGTGAGTCATTCACACCATCTGCAAACCGCAAAAGTCGCTGTTTTTTTAACAGAATGCTGTATCCAAGAATATTAATAGAAAGATTTCTCATAGATTAGAAAAATGTGGTAGAGAGGGTGTTAAAACAACTGTAGCCTTGAGATGATGGTCAAGATAAATAATTCAGAGCAGCCAGGGTCAGTGCTTCAAGAGCTGCAATTCATAGCCAAATATTTGATGTATTCCTTGAATTAAGAAGCTCATAAAAAAATAACAGAATTAGAGGTTTCATACCGGACTGAAGAAGAAAAAAAAACAAACTGCTTTTTGATAAAACTGACAGACACAGGTTTTAAGTTGTCAAAGGTTTAGTGTGAAGTTTAGATAATCAGTAATTATGTAGAAAACTAATCTCATCTGTGTGTTTTTCCTATATTGTTTGCATAAAGTCCAAAGTGCCCTGTATATATAGTAGTTTTCTAAAAACATTAAAGAGTGTCTTTGAGGTCTGTTTACATTTTAACTGAATTCACTGTTTATTTGGTTGGTCATCTTTAACTCTCCATAAACAGTCAAAAATGCACGTTTTTATTTATGAGTTTTAACCATCTTTGTGGCTCAAAATGCTTTTACACATTCCAAGGGCTTTAATAAATTGCAACAAAGCAGCTTGTTCCTACCATGAACCACGGTCAAGGAATCATTTAATAAGACGCTCTTAAACTAAATACGCTCATATCCCTTAAGAAATTCAAGGGTAAAATAAAAAGGTGAAGGAATTTTTTATTGCTTGTTCGCTGAATGTATCATTTTGTATTGTGTATTTTGTATTTGTGTTATACGGTTTTGGTTTTCCTTGTAAAAAACAGTTTTTTATCTAAATGCGACATCTTGATTGAATAAAGTTATAAATGGATGAAATGTAATTGTATCATCAGGAGGATAGATGCAGTAAGGTGGACTCAAGCAAAGAAATGTTGACTTTCTAAACATTTCAACAGAGCCACTGTTCTCAGCTGTTAGGCATCACTCTATTTCATTAGTTCTGAGGTCAGAAGCACATCATCTTGTGTTTTAGATCAAACAAATGAGTTTATGTTCCTGTTGTTGTTCCAATGCAGCCTCCATGCTACTCTGCACCAATGCAGTAACTGACACCAAAGATCTCTGACCTAGTATTGTCCATATGATGTATAGCAGATGAAAATGCTTTAAATAAGCATAGATTTCTGTAAGAAATATCCTTAATTTATTGTACTTTTAAAATATTATAATTTTCTTGCCTTTTGCTTTTCATTAGCTTTAACCATAGTCGTCATAATTAACCAAAATATGTGTTTAATTAGACGATTCAACAATCAAGTGACACTTTCTGAATCATTAAAATAAATTATCTTTGCAGTGAAACTAGAAGATTTATGAGATGCATCAGTTCTGTTATTTCTGTGAACAGCTTCCTCCTATTCCTCCTCCATGTCAAACTCTGAAGTCTTAACTACAGTAGTGTGATGTGAAATTGTTGGCTGTTTAATTAGCTTTGTTAATCTGTGTTCATTCACTCAACGACCAGAGTAAACAATCTCGATTTTATCCCTTGCATCAGTTGAGACCGCCGGGATGTTAGTTGTTTATGGATTAATGTCAAGCTTAAAACACAAAAAAAGAAAAGAAACAACACACACCTGGAAAGATCAAGACAGACACACATCACTCCTCCATTATCCATACTTATCATCAAGAACAAAACGTGCAGACATGCACTGGTACTGCAAAGTGCATGTATGAATACAGGGACACAGTACTTTGGGGTGGACAGTTTTTGTCATTGCAGCAGTTCCCCAAACAGGGTCCTGATTAAACAGCAGCTTAGAGCACTTTAATTTCATGGAAGAACAGACAGACAGCAAGGGAGAAAGCAACAAGGAGAGAAAGCAGAGGAAAGAGAGGAGGCAACAGATGTGGAGGGAGGGAAAGGAGAAAAGGTGGAGGTGAGAGACTGACAGAAACAGGGAGAATGAAACAATCTGCTCCAAGAAAGCAGATTGAAATGATGGATGGAAGACGGGGGGAGGGGGGTAGTAAAAAGGGAGATTATTTAAGCAATGAAAGACAGCGTTGACTGATGGGATGTGAGGGGGAGTAAAAGGACATGGAGCAGCATCAGGCAGAGGCAGAGGAGATAAAAGATAGAGCAAGAAAGTGAGAATTAAATAAAGAAGAAATTTGAAGGCCTGTCCAGAATATTAAAAAAAAGAAAAAGGGGTTTGAAGAGTAGAGGCTGGAAAATATACACGCTTCAGGCAGGTGGAGGGCTTCAATATTTCAGTCACATAAAAAATTCAAATCCTTGCTAAAATCTGTGAACACTGCATATTTGTGATCGGCCCTCCGTTCTGCAACACAGCACGTTCCTCATCTCCATCAGTACACACACACACAACCACACACACCCCCACACACGCACACACACACACACACAAATGAAACAACATGCAATGACACACCCAAGCCAAGTTAACGGCTAAATGGGAAGCTGGGAGAGATTATTAGAGGATATCAGGCAAAAGGATGCATCCAAACTGTCACACTTGGTTCCAAACAAACACAAACTGAACAGTTTTGTCGGCAGAGCCTGGAGCAGATGAGGCGAGTTAAGCCTGAAGCCTGCAGCAGCTCAAGTGTCCACACATGTGTGCTCTGTTGAGAATTTTCCCTTCTTTCAGATGTTTTATTCTATAGGTTTCCACACAAAAAAGGTTCAAATGTGTTTAGCATTCAGTTAAGACAATGTAGTCTCCAGCTGCAGAGAGTCTGGTGAAAATACAGAGCAGGGTTTTATGATATATGTTAAGAAGTATAATCCTTTTGCTTTAGCAAACTCCCCCTGACCTTATAGAGAACTGCAGCGTTTGAACTCAGAGTAGCAGTAATGTATGAATTTTAATGCCACATTCTGCATTTTTCTTCTACTTATGCTATAAGTTGACTTTTTTGTAGGATACCTGTTTGAAGAGTTTTTATGAGAGCAGAAAACAGCAGAGTTCAACTCTGCACCACAACACCGTGTTGCTTTGTCTGAATTTACAGTAAAATCTGTTGTCTTTTGGTGGAACCACAATAAAGAGAAACATGCAGGCAAATATAACCAGTGAGAGGAAATACTAAGATAACTACTAAACAACAATCACATGCTTCTGTTAGTAAGTTTTCTTTACCATCTGCTATAAAACTTAAAGAAGGCTGTGGTCCAATGTCGGTGCTTTTGTCCGCACTACATCGTTTTGTGTTTTAGAAATGAAACGATTTGATTCCTTTATTGTCTCTAATCTTCCTGTTACTGTTCCAATGAAGCCTCTATTCTTTAAGGATGCCATCCGCTGAAACTTGCATGTCGAAACTGTTTACTTGTGGTCAGCTCTTCACCATACTGTATTTCCTTCCCATTTGAGAACTGGAAGATTCAGAAATTGAGAGTCCAATATGTAATTCACTGAAAAAAACATTTTTTTACCCTGTTCCCCTTAAAAAATAGATTTTCTTGTTTTCTATTTGTGTGAGTAAATGTTTGTAATCAGTGTTTAACAATTGGTTAATGTATGTATTTTTTACTTCCCTGTGCCTACAGAGAAGGTAACAAAAACTATAGCATTTTGACTTCAATCAATGTTATATATCTAAATAGTCGATGATTTATATTTATGTACAAATCTATCAAGCTCGCTGCCGTCACCATTTTCTCCTCTGTCTAGGTGTTTATCTACTATTTCTCTTTTGTTCATATCCACCTCACCTCTGTACTCCCACCCCTCCTTTACCTCTGAATTTCCTTCATTTCTTTATACCATTGACCTCCTGCCATTTCATCTCTTCATCTAACTGACTTCAACTTCCATCTTCTTTCATCTCCCCCCCCACCCCCTGTTCTTGTCCTGTTTGCCCTCTATTTTTCTCTTTCTTCTTGGCTATTGCTTTACTTGTTGCCTTCTACTTTTTATGTTTTCCCTCTTGGTTTCCAGATCTTTTTGCGAGGGTTTGTGAGGGTATCTTTATTTACAACCACCATGTATATGCACTCAGGAGCACCTATTGCTGAAGGAACCGTAACAGTGTCAGAGTGAATTTATTACCCTACATCTTCCTGGCATTAAGACTCTTTAAAACGGCTGGTAGCATGTATCTATCTACTTTGAATCAAATGTTTTGCTACTGATTCATACAAGACCCATTAAGAAGTAAGAACACAAGTGTGGTCCTGAGAACGATTGTATCTTGCTAGCTTAGACTGATCTTTATTGCATGAAGATAAATCTACTTCATCCCAGTTGTATTTTCAGGTGCAGATCTGCTCCAACTTACTACAGTAAGAATGATGTATAGACTAATGGGTTTTTCCCCTCAAGAGTATATATGATGCTAAGACAACAAGGTAGAGCAAAAAGACTGATTTGAATAATGGTCTTTTATTTTTTCTATAGTTTCTGCATCTAACTTACTAAAATGAGGTAAAATGCCAGTAAAGAAATATAAAAAACCATTGTCCTCCCTTGACTGTTGCTCTCATAAAAGTTGTAATATGCAGTTGTTTTCCAAGTTTACAAGTGCAGCAGTAATCATAATGCAATTAAAAACGCATTCAGGCAGTATCCCCATTAGATGCTGTGAGAAAACACAAAAACAGTGCAGTAGATAAAAATGACAGGAAGCAGTGAGTTCATTTTGAAGCTTTTACACTGTGAATAAATGGACATGCTAATTGGAATCTACTCAAAGTAGTGGTGCTCATGTTTTTCTGGGAAAATAAATATTTTCCAGGTCTGTAAATGTAAGAGAATAAAGCAGAGGATGCAAAACTAGTCGTTTTTTTCTGTCCCATTTTTACACACAAAATCCATCTATTAATCCATTGGTCCATCCACAAATGTCTACCATGAATACAATTAAGAAAAATGGTTGCTGATAAATTAGAATCTAAATTGGTCTAAAAATGGGACTTTGAACTTTAAGTCTATAAAAATATGGCATTTTGACATTAAACTAAGTTAGGAACCGTGTTAATAAAAGATGGCCTCCGCATATGATGTCACACTACTAATCCACTATGAAACGAGGATTGATTCTTTTTTTTATTTTTTATCTTACATCTCTGTATAATTTCACAGCTGGTATTGTTTGCATCTGTAGCTCAGATTTCTCCCATCAGCACATGTGATTTAATCACCTTATTGCTTGCTTCATTAGGTGGTACTTTGCTTACGTGATTAGATCAGCTAATCATTTCCCCAAGTTCTGAAGGCAATTAAAAACATTTCAAACAACAAAAGCATAATGAGAGACATTAGACCGATATGCTTGTGTAGTTTATAGTTGAACCAGCATGTCGAAGACAGATGATAGAGGTACGACACCTTTTGAAGGAAGAGTGAAGGTAAGAGGAGGAAAACAAGTTTCAAAGAAATGGCATGAAGAAGAAATGAAAAAGGAAACCTTCACTCAAAATGTGGTCTTGTTTACAGCTGTAGCATATGAAAGGAAATGTCAAAAAACACAGGCAGCTGGATTTCTCTCAGCGGTTAAGTGAAGATTAAACAAAATTCAAAATTTGATTGACTTATTGTATTTCTTAATAGAAATTCTGCTCACCTTGTGGTTTTCACATCCTATTTGCCTTCACGGCATTTGAAAATCTTAGGCATTTAATGTGTGTACATACTTGGCATCAGTTAGCAAGAGTGAGAGAACTCATTTTAATGAGATAGATTTGCATCAGCCTTTTCCATGTCTCTCGAATCTAAGTTTTTTTTTTTTCTAAAAGAATAAAGTTATAAAATGAATTATAAACTTTCCACTAGGTCTTGAAAGTGGGGACGCGATGAGCATACATTCATTCCATCATCTCATTTTTTATTCAGACGAAGATTTATGTTACAGTAAATAAAATGAAGGAGCAGTTTGTGAGTGTGGGTATCTGCAAGGTGCTGCATATCAATGTACTTCATTTGCCTTAGACATTCAGTTATGAGCTGTTAATAAACAGCAGCAAATTTAAAAGGCTTACAGTCAGAGAGTTTCAGATTTTCATGAGCACAAAGTCAATGATGAAAAACAGCAATAGTCACATAGACATAACTGTTGCTGCCCATATCTCTGAGAATGGTTATAAGGCCTTCTCCAATCAGTTTAGATTCTGTTATTCTACAGAGAGGAGGACAAATTATGAGTATGGAGAGTTTTTTCTCACAAAGTAACACAGCATTCCAGCACCAAGACCTTATATCTATCAAACAGTGGTTAGGGTGGGATGAAATGGGCTTTTTTGTATCTACAGAACCTGCAACTGTGAACTAAATGTGAGGCAAATGCGTCAAAGGAAAATTGAATCAAAGGAAAGCAGCAATTGCCTCAGAAAAAGCAAAACCAAGGCAACCCAACAACCAAGAGAGAGTACTAGAGTATAGCCTAACCACAAACTGTTTAAAATCGAAACCAGTGGTTGCTAATGTAATATTTTTCCTTGAAATGTCTAGTTCCTAAGGACTAAGGCATTTTTATTTACCATTTTAGTTTGGTAGCAGAGGGGTGCAAAGCTGTATAAAGGATTAATTTGACAGCAAATTCAAAAGGTCCAGGACATTCAAAAAATAGACCATCTTACCGGCATATCGAAAGTCCTCCAGAGAGAGAGATGGCCATCAGCTGATATGGAACCAGAACATAGACATTAATACAAATAAATATCTTTGGACAAGAGGCAGAAAACATAATCGGGATGCCTTGCAAAAGACATCTGGAGGGAAGAAAGAAAAGGTAGGTTTTCATTTGAGTCTTCTACGTTCTTTTTTAAATTTGATCTTGTTTAGTAAGAGATAATATATGTCTTCCCCTGCTGGTCTGGTGCACTACCACTATCCAAAACCTTTTCTTTTTGCTACAGGTATTTTCCCTTTGTATGTGTGGCATTATTTACGTATTTATTGTGGGGTTTGTGTTTTCAGGATGTTTTCACTTTGCTGCTCACTATTTTCTTTGATTGCAGCTCTTCCCCTTTGTAGCATTTTGTTTTTTGCACGTTTTTATGTTTGCATGTTTCTCTCATTCTTGTGCTTGCTAGTCTATTTTTTGAGTTTGCAAGGGTTTTTGCACTTGCTATGAAATCAGGAATTTACATGGCATTTGGACCCTTCTGCCACCATATTTCAGTGTCACATAGACGGTTGAATCACTGGGTAAAATGTGCTGTAAAATAAGCTTGCTCCACATCTGGAATAAATAAGGATCATTCTGACGTGAAAGAAAAATTTTAGCTTCCTTTCTTTTTTTAACAATTACAAATTCAACAACTATTGCAGACATCTGTATTAAGCCACTTTAACTTAAGTCCCTCTAAATAACACCCAGTAACATAAACTGTCTCCAATAGTCAACAAATAAAATCAGGGTATGAAGGGTTCAGTCTTTGTTTTATGGTTGATGAATTTTGAGGAAAAACAGTATTATTCAGATTAAGGTTGATATAGTACAAAAAGGTCAGGCATCACAAAACAAAGATGTGCTATAATTTGTCTTGGATAGTTGAACCAGAAAAATATAATGATATAGAATAATTAAACAAGAACAACCTTTACAGGACATGATACAAGCTCTCTTTCTATGCCTCATTTATTTGCTCATGAGTAGGGTAGTAATGGTTAATAAAAAAAAGTTAATATTCCATGAAATGAAAATTGTCAATAGTTTATACTGTAGTGTTTCAAAAACCCTATTCAATAAATGTACGTACAAAAGAAGGTAAGGATAGCTGAGCTGCACAGGAGTAGTTTCAGTCTCAATAAGGAATCCTCTTAGAGACCTTTTACACAGACCAGAGATGTTTTGGACCAAGCCATTTAGCAAATGGTACCACAACCTGGAAAGCAGAACTGCCAAACAGATACAACTGCCTCAAACTTTTGTTACTGTTTTGTGTAAAACTTTTAAACAAAACATCTTAGCTCTACTTAGCATACTACGTTAGTCCACCATCTGCAATACAACAAAGTTTGTGGGGGTGAATATTTTTGTGGCAAGTTATGCAAAAACCTCTGGTAATGCTTTTATATTGTAAATTGATGCTTATTGTTGCTGTAAAATCCTCTGTTACCCTTATTTCCTAGATCCCAATTGACTTTAGAGGGAATTGCTGTGCAGCTCTTTCAACCCAGACTCCAACACTTAGATTAAAAACTCATAGTGTAAAACATACAATAACTGTTATTTTATTTCCTTAGGGCTTTGCTTCACATCTGTAATGTTAAAATCTTACCATAGTTTTCAGTTAAATTTAAGTTTAGTGATGGTATTCTAGTGTCTTATTTTCTCTCTCTATTTTTTTACAGCATAGCAAGAATTTTAAAATAAATTGATCAATGAGCAGGGCCTTTCTTCAGTGTCCCATAGTTATTTGTCAGGCTGGAGTTATTTAGAGATTATTTCTGGTTATTGTTTTGTTCATGTGCTGGCTTTATTTTTAGCCGTACGTCTTGTTTATTATTCTGTGTGCAGCTTTGAAAGCATGTCTCACCAAGTCGGTGTTCCTTTCCTAAAGTTTTAATTTAAAATGTTTTTGCAGACGGGTACCCACTTAATGCCTTAAAGTATGCAGATACAAAGAAGTCCACTTAACATATTCCATACAAGGCAACCTGAAATTACCAGTAAAAACTTTAAAGTCAGCACATTCAAAGCTAAACATATTGAGTTGGAAGATAAGGTTTTGACAGTTGTACTTTGAACACACTTGGGCTGTTCACCTAACTTTGTTATCAGAGCAGCAGCTATTTGTCATAAATTAGCTGTTAATGACAAGAGGGGTGGGGGGGTGTCCACAAAAGCAAAAGTGTGAAATATATGCACACACAGTCTGCATGTGAAGACAAGCCCCTCGAGACGCATGCAGGAGAAACCTGCGTGTACATGTGTTTGTGTTATTAATCTAAATGACGATAAATCTTGCATGCAGTGGGCACTAAAATTAACCAGGCAATGCCAAGATGAGAACTAAATTATGTGACAAATGTAAATTTGATTTATGGTAATTATGCTGCAATCAGGCAGCCTGGGCAGCAGCGTGCATACAGACTAATTCACCTGCCACCAAACTCATACATACAAATGAAGCCTTTTTAAATG
>JAUZNJ010039096.1:734-10845 GCA_034780135.1 Jordanella pulchra | reverse complement strand
ATTTTGCCCTTAATACCTTAACTGATGAGGAACTCATGGCTACTCTGCCGAATGTGCTGCATGGTACTGCCAGAAACTAGTGGGATGTAGCCAGACACAAGGTGCATACCTGGGCTGACTTTCAAAGACAGTTTCAGGCTTCTTTTCTTTCTGAAGATTATGAGGATGAGCTTGCAGAACGTATAAGAACGCGAGTCCAAGGAGAGAAGGATAGCATAAGGGATTTTTTGTTTATATGTACTAATCTCTATGTAGATGCTGGAAACCACAGATTGGAGAGGAAGACATTGTCAAGCTACCTTTGAAAAATATAAATCCCACACTGACCAGCCATTTAAGGAGTAGTAGGGTAACCACTGTGGATGACCTTGTCCGTCTTGGACAACAGTTAAAGAAGGATCGAGAAAATCAGCGACACTACGTGTAGAGGACACAAGCAAGGTTACCATCCAACCAAACTAAACCTAAATTTGTTGACCATGAAAATACAGTGTGGCAAAGACCTAGATTACAACCTGAATAAAAATACAATCACAACAACCATTCTGCTGGGTTGTAAAGGCAATCATCCTCCTGCAACCTGCACCTGTGGGGGTATTAATCAAACATGTATGCCTTCGAATATTCCTCAGCAGGCTAGCAGTTCATCACATTTTCAATCAGCTCCAGGTTCAGCAACTCTTGGTTCCCTCACAAACTCCGAAATTTTGGGTAAAATCGGTTCTTCTGTTTCATCAGCTACTGAACCTTTGCCATGTCAGTTGATGGTTCCCATCACCATCAGTTCCTCGAAAGGAGCTGCCATCTTAGACACAGGTTCTTCTTATACTCTGGTGAATGAGAGAGTGTAGAATGAAGTCAATGGAATGATCAAACCTTGGACAAGAGGACCATTATATTTGGCTGATGGAGAAGGACGGCAACCTCTGGGTTGGAGCGAAATTACCATCACATTGCAAAAACAGTCAATGACCTTATCTTGCGTCATCCTGTCTGCTCAAAACCTCCCTGGTTTGCAATTAGATGTGTATGAGAAATGTTATTGGTTCAAATTCAACAGGAAACAACAATACAGTTTTCTTCAGGGGTTTGCATGTTGGCCAAATGAACCCCATCAGCAACTTTCCTTTTTCTCTGCAGTGGCTCCAGCTACTCTGGTAGCCCTTGGGACAAATGATGAACTGTTGCAAGAAGCAGTTAGCAGCAAACACCTGGATGATTTAGGGAAACAGCCATTATTGTGCCAACTGTGCAACTATTCTGATGTATTCCCATGACAAACAAAAACCTTATCGAGTTCACCTACTAAACTTCAGATGATTAAGGAGCATGTAAAAGAAATGTTGGATCCCAAACTATGTTTCTGTGTCAACAAAACTAAATGCAGTCACACATACAGACTCTTACCCATTGCCAAACATCCAAGAAATTCTGGAGTCTCTGGAGCAGTGATTTTTTTGTACACTAGACTTGAACAGTGGTTACTGGCAAGTCCGCATGGATCCAGGAAGTTGTGATAAGTTGTGACAATTTCCCAGTACCTGACCAGAGAGATCTTGACACGATGGGGAGTGCCAACTTATATTCTCTCTCAAGGTCCCCAGTTCGTCTCTTCTGTATTCGATGAAACTTGTAAAAGATGGAACCTCACTCCAAAAAAAACCTCTGCATACCATCCACAAACTAACCTTATGGAGAGAATTAACCGCAGCTTCAAGGCTATGCTCTCATCCTATGTCAGTGACAAACATAGGAGCTGTGATAAATACCTACCTGAATTTCGGTTTGCTTTGAACTCTGCAGTGCATGAGTCTACAGGTGTGACTCCGGTCGAGCTCAACATTGGACGACTGCTGAAAGGGCCGTTGGATGCGGAGCTAAGTCCAACCCTTTGTGACCCTGACACTTCTGTCTATGCTAAAGAAAAACAGATTGCAGAGCTTCAAGGGTTTGCTGATGGTAATATGAGAAAGGCTAAAGTACGAAAAAAACTTAACTATGGCCGTGGAAGAAGAGATAAAACTTTTCACAAAGAGATCATGTTTGGATCCATTCACCCCGTTTATCAAAGGCTGATCAATCTTTTATGGCCAAACTTGCACCATGATGGAAGGGTCCTTACAGAATTACAAAATGGACTGGCCCAGTAAATTATGAAGTGGTCCTGGAGGATACTGGAGAAGACCTCCGTGTAGTTCACATTTCTCAGATCAAACCTTGTTTTCCTACAGCAGCAGAATTAGAAAAGGAGCAGCACAAAAAAGTTCTGGAACTTTTCCATGAAGAAAGCCAGGATGAGGACTTCCATGGTTTTACTTCCTCTGACTTGTAAATTAAGTTAATGAAAATCTAAATATTCATTGTATATAAAGCATCCATTTTGGATAAATAAGGCACATAAAGGAATTGAATTCACTCTTACTAGTTGGAACCTATTAGGGGGGAGGGGGGTGACAACCTGCTTGTTTCACAGAGCTGGCTGCACCGTTGTTAGGTTTTTTTTTGTTTCTCTCTCTCTCTACTCTCCTGTCCTTTGACAGCTCAAGGCACGCCTTGACTACTCCCCTCATTACCTGATTCGTCTGCTGTTCAATCCGACTCCTGACTAGAGTTTTCAAAAATGTCAGTTTCCCATAAGACAGCGTCATAGAAACAGCCACTGTTACTCTGCCATCCATGATAGATTGTGTCCAAAAACAAAGTACATCCGAGGCTTTTAATCCCTCGTGTCGTCACCAGTCTGCCTTTGTTCCACTGATGTCACGAAATCATTGAAGAAAATACAGAAAATTATACGACCACTTCCGTACTCCAGCTATGCCGACGTGTCACTGTGGATATCCCGACAGCCGATGACGTCACAGATTCAAACTTGTTTTGTAAGTTTTAAAATTATTCAAAACATAAAATTAAGCAAAACTAATCACCTGTGATCATTTTGTAGAATAAATGTATTAATTTAAATCTATTTATCCAGCAACATCAACAAAGGAAAATCTGTTTCTGCCTCTGTCAAAGATTTTTTATCACCTGATCTGGAAGTCTGTTTTGTATATGTTTTATTTGTGGTGTTTTCATTGTTTTATGCATTGTAGAACTTAAATTGTGAATGGGTTCTTATGCATTTTTATGTTTATTCACAGCTCTTGCTGTAGGGCAATTTATGTTGGAGCTTGTCTACCGTGGGGAAACATGGACATTTATTTTGTGGGGAAGGGAATGGAGTTTACTTTTTGATGGACATAATTTTTTCTTTGCTTTTTCTAATACAAGAATTGTTAAACATAATTATCTGTGGTCAGTGTTATATGTTAAAAAAAAAAGAAAGAAAAAAACAAATTGTCAATCATTTTACGTAAACGTCAAAACATTGAAGTGTATAGTCTATTTGACAGGTTAAAAAAAACAAACAAACTTACAAAGAAAATATAACTCAACTCTAGAAGACAAAAAAAAGAAAACCCTACTTGCCAGGAGGGATACCTGACTCGCACCCCTACAATAATAAATAAAAAGAAAAACACTTAGAAAATATTGTAGCGAATTTTCTAAAACCGTCACTATATAAATATATATATATATATATATATATGTCTAGACGTGGTATAGACGAGCTACTACTTAGATTCAAATTCATTACATGCAGTCCAACGTTATCCTTTTGTGGTACAACACAGGCAGTGCTAGTTTAAATAAACAGCAATAATAAGGCAATGACTCAAAAGAAGCCCAATAATTTGCATTAAGTTGCTAATGTTGCAGCAATTCCTACAGTACAAGCATGTGGGGATTTTGGAGAAAAGAAGTGACTTCCTTTTAACAAGAAGAGACTTCCAGCAAAATAAGATTTTATGTATTTCTTTTTGGAAAAGTGCTGTTTCTTATAATTCAATTTGTATCTGTCACTGATACACCTAGTTCAAAAGCAGTAGACTGCTGCATTCTTGTCATCGTACAGTTGATGTCTCAGTGCCCTTACCTCTTCCCTAACATATGCAACATTTACATAACACTAGGGTCCTCGGGGTGAGAGAGTTGCCCTCAGGGTTTGGGGTGTGTACCATGCAGTGTCCCCCTTGAACTGAGATCAGCATAATATACTATAGGATTGACGTTTAAATGCTATTGTTTATTTCAGCAGCAGTGGCTATTGACACCCTAAGTATGTGCTCTGCTCTTTCATTGCAAGCCAAAGAGCAGCTTGGCTCTTTTTATTTTGATGAGTTGGTAAAAATAGTTTGAACATGTTTTTAAGCAAAAAAAAAAAAGCAAACTCAGAGCAGCAGACCTCCAGCATACAGGGGTGGCAGTGCTAGGAAGCCCCAATGTAAGCTCTCCAGAGGCCAGCCTGTCAGGGATTTCCCGCTGCCATTTGTAGTTGCTGGAGGTGAATATAAAATGTTTTTTAAGGTTTTTGGTAAAAACTGCAAGTACCAAAATACACAATCGAATATTTTTTAGATGGCGGGTTGTAACATCTTTAGCTAATTTGGGTATTTATAGGCTGCTTTTGCTATATTTCATAAAAGGAAAAAAAAAAGGTTTGTGGAGTGGATGATTAGAGGTTGCTCTGTTTTCCTTGTGTATAAGTCCAGTCCATTCTCCTGGCTTTTTTTTAAACCTTTGGAGTTTAACTCCTTTATAATTATTTATTTTTCATATGAAGAGAACTCTGCTGAAGCGATCACAGCTTTAGCTGTCTGTCTCCCAAAAGAACTCCTGGATCATCTTTTCTGATTGCGTCACACTCTGCATCTGATTTTTGAGCTCCAGCACAGAGATGGTCCGATGCTCAGATGTTAAGACACTCAGATGCAATGCTATCGATGCTCGGATGTGCCGCAGAACCTCTCGGTGCTCCTTAATGGCGTCCCCAGAAGACTTTGCATGTAAATAAGATGCTTTAATGCCCAGAACACATTCAGTCACAATTTGCTGTTTGGCGAATGTCTGCGTTCTCTTTGTGCTTTTCTTGTATGTTTTCTTTATTCTTTAATAAAGCATTTAATTTCAAACTTAGGTCTGCATTTGGGTTCTCTCTTAACCACAATAGGAAATGTATGTGTCCCAGCAGATTATAACTAGATGCTATGGCATCTAGTTAAGCCATTAATGGCATAACCTGGTCTTGTACTACAAGATTATTAGTAACATCATTTAAATTCAAACTAAAAGGTAATGTTTCATATTTTCTGTTTCTCTCTCTTATCCCAAATGAGTAGTCTTCTTTACTCTAGTTAAAACATAAAGAATATCATACTGGAAATTGTGGCTTTTATAGCTTTATATATTTGGTAGGTGGATCCAGTTGTGCTGACAGTTTTTGTCAGTTTTACTTGATTCAAGAAAGATTCAGCAATCACACTAACCTCTAACTATTTTCACAATAAATCTTAAATATCAATATAAATGAATTTAGCAGAATTAAAATAAAAAGCATTTCCTTGCAGATTTTTCATTTAAATGTGAGATTTTTGACTCTTTCCAATCACTCCTTATTTCCACCTAAGCCTGGCTGTCAATCAAACATGGCAGGGGGTGGTAGAGACAGATGGAGGTCTGGAAAAGGAGGAGGCCTCAGTGCTGCTGGCACTCAGTCTGTATCTATCTATATGTGTCTATATATACTGTGATGAATATATGATCAGATGAAACATGGAAGACAACTGCAGATGGACAGGATAAGGTTATGTCTGTCCATCTGTCTCAACTCCAAGTAGCTCTGAATAGTATAGAAGATATACATATTGTTTGTTTAAACTCCTACAAAACCAGTTTTTGCAACAACCTTTATTTACAGTATTAACACTGTCTCAAAAAGAAAAAACAAACAATGCTATTTAGATAAATAGTTTCATGTATATAATCTTAGATCAGATTGAACAAAGACTGAAATTATTTCAACCTTTATTTTCAAAAGCCACAACAAATGACACTCCTAGATTAGCTTGACAGTGATCCTGACCTGGACGTAACTAAAAATTTATGGAAAGGTTTTATTCATCTGTCAGTGCATCACAAGAGAATAGGAAAAAGAGAAAATCTTTAATGCAGATTTAAATTGTTTTATTGGTCTAGTCAAAGTCCAGACCTCTAAACAGACATAAATTATTTCAAACAATGATAGAAACAATAATAGACAAGGCAAGGGAAGTTTTATTTGTATAGCAAAACTCAATACATGGACAATTCAAAGTGCTTTACATTAATTAGTTTATAAAATTTTAGAAAAAAAAACTCGGAGTACAAGGAAATACAAATAAAAAAAATAAAAAAAACACGAGTTAAACAGTTGGACCACAACCTAAAGCTAATAATACCTCAGTTAACAGTTGAAATTCAGTAGTCAATGGCAGTTCTAGATAAACAGGTTTTTAACTTTGACTTCAAAGAACTCAGGCTTTCAGCAGTTCTACAGTCTTTTGGGAGTTTGTTCCAGATAAGTAGAGCAGAGGAACTAAGTGCTGCTTCTCTATGTTTGGTTCTAGTTCCGGGTGTAAATAGTATGCTTGAACTACAACCCGATTAGTCTGGGAAGAAAACAAATCTGTTATGTATTGAGGTGCTGATCAACAAAAGTTTATTCTCTGAGCTACAAGGAGTCAGTATACGACCTTCAGAACCGGGATGATGTGCTCTACTTTCTTAGTTTTAGTGAGAACAAAGGCAACAGCCTTTTGGATCAGCTGCAGCTGTCTGATGGACTTTATGGGCAATGGATGTTAAACAGGACGGGCCCCAGAATGAATCCTTGAGGAACCTCGCATGTGTTTTTTTGGCGTCTGACTTAAGGTTCCCTACTGACACATAAATCTTTTGGGTAGGATTTCAACCAGTCCAGTGTCATACTAGAAAGGCCTACCCAGCTTTCCAAAAATTAAGTGATCAAAGGTATTAAGCGCACTGAGGTCAAGCAATACCAGCAATGCGATTCTTCCAGAGTCTGAATTTATCCACATGTCATTGAACACCTTAAACAGGGCAGCCTCTTTACTGTGGTTGGTATTAAAACTTTACAGGAAGACATCAAAGCAGCTTGTTATTGTTAAGCAGGCATTTAACATTTGGAACACAACTTTTTCACTTATCTTACTTATGAAGGGGAGGTTTAAAATGGGCCTGTAGTTCTGCCAGACCAATTTGTCCAAGTTTGTCTTTTCAATAATGGTTTGATAATTGCTGTTTTTAAGGCCTATGGGATAACATCCAGCATGAGGGATGTTTTTAATAATTTGAATGAAAAAGAACTCTAAAACAGGCCAAACCTTCTTAATAAAACCTGTGGGTAAAACATCCAGAAAAGACATTTTTTGACAAAGTATCATCATATAACACAGGGAATGTTTCCCAGGGACCAGAATGGGTGACATCAAACCCAACCCGAAATTGCTGGCTAAAGATAAGGTTAAAAACAATAACATTGTTATTCAAACTGGTGGTAATGACACCCAGCTAAACCGATCAGAGGTGACGAAAATCATTGTTGCTTTGGTGTGTAAGTTTGGCAAAACAATGTCGGACTCCGTAATTTTCTCTGGTCCCCTCCCTGATCTGACCAGTGATGACATGTTTAGCCGCATGTCATCATTCAGCCGCTGGTTGACTAGGTGGTGTCCTAAAAACAATGTGGGCTACATTGATAATTGGCAATCTTTTTGGGTAAAACTTGGTCTGGTTTTGAGAGATGGTATCCATCCCACTTTGGATCGTGCAATTCTTCTTTCTAAAAATCTGGCCAAATGTATTAGTCCTCCAAAACCCTGACACCCCACGGTTCAGACCAGGAAGCAGAGTTCAGAATTCAACACAACTCTCTGCAGCTTCTCCACTGTTACCCACTCTTTACTCCATCCAGACGGTGTCTTGCCCTAATGAATTAGAAAAGAATCCTAAAGAGGTCAATCATGATGATCTAATTAAGATCAAAATGACTCCATTCTGGGTAAAAGTTAAATCAAATAAATGTGTTTTATTCAACATAAGTTATCTTTCTTAAAAAAGTCTTAGTTAATGACTTATTGTTATTTAAACAATAATAATTGTTATTTAAATATTCACATTCACAGTAAATCTGGACAAGGAGGAGGAGTAGCAACAATCTTTCAGTCGGACCTACCGATTAGCCCAAAGCCAGTTAATAGTTGCAATTCTTTTGAATATTTAACACTTAGCTTCCCTCATCCAAACTGTAAAGCAACCGAATCTCTTCTTTTTGTAACTTTGTATCGTCCTCCAGATCTTTAATCTGAACTTTTAATCCATTTTTTAAAGTTTCTATCTAATTTACTGTTAGATACTGACAAGATCAGTGGGGGATTTTAACACACGTCGACATTGAAGGTGATGGTTTAAATACAGACACTATTGGCTTTGCTCAAAATGTGAATAATCCCACACATTCCCATCTTCATACTTTGGATCTTGTGCTGAAATATGGCATTGAATGTGAAGGAAAAACAGTATTTCTTCACAACCCTTTCCTCTCTGACTACTTTTTAAAAACCTACAAAATTACTTTAACAGAGTTTTCCTCCCCCAAAAGGAGGTTTAACTTTAGTAGATCATTATCACATAATGCAGCTATAAATTTTAAAGACCCTGTTTCACTTTTTATCTACTCTGTATCACTGAACAATACTACAGAGGACAAAAATTCAGGTTATTTCAATTCACAGGTTGACGATTTTGTTGATGGGGTCACTTGTTCCCTGTGTACTGCCTTAGAAGAGAGAAAAGGGATCCACCTTATTTGTGGCATATATCTTAATAATAGCTGTCAGCATAAAAAAGGATCGAGGTAAACAACCACTCATTTCCTCAAACTGCACTTTATATTTGCCAAAAAAAATTATCATTATCTAATTCTTTTCTGTGTTGCAGGCTTTGGTATATAAAAGCAGAATGGATCAAATTCATTTTAACTTTACATTAACATTGTAACTTAGATGTTCATGTGAGTGAGACCTAAATAAAATCTCACCATACTTGGATGACTGACACAAAGGACACACAGTCTATGGCTTCCTGTGGAACAATGGAATTCTCGGCAATCTACCCATGACACACCAATGACCCCTCATCCCTTCGAAAGACAAAACCTTTTGCTTTTGCTGTGTTTAAACTATTCCCACATTCTACAAAAGACAGTTTAAAAACAAACAAAAACAAACAAAACATCTATACAGGGAGCTTTATCTACTTTACCTCTTAACAACCCATTATCTGCACTTCCAATGATTTATGCTCAACTTTAACAAACTTTCCACTAATCACCCCTTCAAAAGACGTTTTTTACAAATCAAAAAAAAATTATCTGCTAGTCATTATCTTCATTTCACACCTCAGAGTCTATGGAGGCTGGGGATGCTTGGCAATACAACTACAAAAGGCCGTATGACTTTATTTTCATTCTTTTACCAGACAAAGGCCTGTCAACAATGATGCGAAATAAGTAGTCTTTTTTTCTACATTATTAGATTTAAATACAAACTTTTTCATTTATTTAATATCTTTTAAGGACATATCAGAGTGGCCGAAGTTAATCGGTTAATCCCGACAATAGTCTTGGGTAAAAAAAAACTTTAAAAAGATTTAATTTTTTAACATTTTAAAAGTTCTAATTTTTTTTTCATCATTTTCAAGATTTCGATCTCGACGATTTGAGTTGATCTGTCAGACCTTGAGTGGGGTAAGGCTTTTAATAAGAAAGAAAATGGAAATATGTTGGGAAAAAAGATAACTAAAAAAATATTTTTCCAAACTGTCTTTTTTCAGATACCATCACAGCGGCGAAAAACTGCTCCGTTATCAGCAGAGAGAGACCTCATCCTCAAGCAAACATTTTCCCCCATAATAATAATAATCCAGCTGTTTATTATGGGAATTTTTCTCTGACAGATGAACAAGGCGCTGTGAGCAGTCACTTACCTCAGCCCCAAAGTATCCAGCGAGGGAGCGTGCGTCATGGTCCCGCGATTCCAGAGGTCCCGCGATTCCAGAGGTCCTGCTCCAGCGAGCTTCACATCAGCCCCGAAACCTCCAAGGAGGGAGCGTGCATCCTGGCTCCCGGATGGTAGCTCTCGAAAGTCCGACCTCTAACCACCCTTCAGCC
>JAUZNJ010039095.1:0-10847 GCA_034780135.1 Jordanella pulchra | reverse complement strand
TATATATATACAGTATAACAATGTTACTATATTGTTTCTTTTTATGGTTAAATTATTCATTCTCTCTAACTCCTAATGGCTTCCCTAATTCTTGGTTTCCTTAGTATTTTAGATAAGGTATATAACTTCAACAGGTGCGCATACAGTCCCAAGAACGATTGTTGCTTTAAACTCTCTGCAGCCTGTTTCTACATTGGAAAATAATAAACCTCAAAGGAAAGCCTCCTCCACACCGAGAGAGGGTGTCCATTGGTCTATTCTCCCTCTGCAATCACCTGATGAGAGTGAGGGGCAGCGTTGAACAGACAGACTTCGGGATATAACCATCAGCGGTAGAGCTGGGAGAACCGTTGACCATGCAAATGGAAAAACAGTTTCCAAATAAATGGATAAACAGGGCAGCTGTGGATGCAGATAAAGACTCAATGCGGACTCCAGCACTCTGATTTACAGTCTGTTTGGCATTGGCTCTCTTGGTGGCAAATTAATAACCCGTCGTAAAGAAGAAGGAGGAGGAGGAGGAAAGGCTTCGATAAAGGAAGAAGGACAAAAGGGGGAGTGGGTAAAAAAAAGGGGGGGAAGACCAGATAAAGCCTGAGTGTGGATCATGAGCTCTGCATTGCCTTACGACTCGCTTTCGGCCCGGCCGAGTCCGAGCAGAAGAGCTCTGGATTGGGAACGGGAGCAGTTAGCTGTCAGACGACTTTCCTCCCCACTTGCTGTAAACCTGCTCACACCTCCTCCGCTTCCTCGACGACCTTCTGCCATCCCAGGCTATCTGCTGCCTCCATACCAAGACCAAGAAGAGCAGCTTCACCAGCAGCTTCAGCGTCTGTCTTTGTCCGTTTGCTCAGAAGCATCCCTGGCGCCTCCTGCTCCTCCCCTGGTGGGTGCAGCCCCACCTTGCTGTCGCCCAGTGGGAGTCATGCACCTCCTTCGTCTGGGTCTCCTGGCTTTCAGCTGCCTCTTCTGGGCAGCTGGATTGGCCATCTTCACCCTGGGTGTATGGGCACAGATCTCTTTGGCGGACTACATGACACTGTCAGCCAATCGGTATCCCAACGCCCCACTTATCCTTCTATCTACTGGTGCTGCGGTAACTGCTTGGGGTTTCCTGGGTTGCCTTGGGGTGGCTGCAAACCTGCCCTGCGTCCTGAGGGCCTACGGGTTTTTTCAACTTGCTACCCTAGTTGCCGGTTTGGCTGCTGGACTCTCAGGGCTCTTCTACCGCGAAGACATTGCAGGAGGATTTCGCAGTGGCTTGCAGCGAGCCGTGGCAGGCTACACAGAGGATGAAGGCCGTGCTGACGCTCTAGACAGTCTGCAGAGGGCCTTGGAGTGCTGTGGCGCTGAGGGTTGGCGTGACTGGCTCACATCGGACTGGGCCATCCAGCACATGACTTTTCTCCCCATGGAGAACGGCACGTCGGTGTCCCTTCCAGACAGCTGCTGCGTGAGGCGGAAGGGGTGCAGGAATCGTCCTCTCCTGTCAGATGACAACGAAGGAGTGGTTGCTGCAGGAATCCACCCACACGGCTGCTTCCGTAAAGTCTTCAGCTTGGTCAACGACAACGTCTTCCACATTGCTGCTACTGTGTTGGGATTGGCCTTCACGCAGATAGGAGGCATTGCTCTGGCTTGTCTGCTGGCCAACAAACTGGCACCCAGACAGCATGGACGGGTAGTGGCGCACTAATGGTCCATCTAAAGATCTGACTGGAAAAGGTTCTGAATGAGGGAGGCCACCTCAGAGTTTAGTTGGTAGAGCGGGACAATTGTTCCAAAGAAGGAAAGCATCAAGCAGATCATTTAAAACGGATTTGTTATATTGAAAGATTAAAATTTCATTCCTTGTTATGACCATTAATAATGTTTAGTCTTTTACTTTTCAACTTGAACTGAGAAAAAAATAACTTCTTAAGCTTCTTAGCCTGTGAATTTGGCCTGTTTAAGTTCAATATTACCAGATTCCAAGCTTCAAATGTTTGGAAACAGACCTGGTTCCCCATGTCCTTTAATATTCAGCTTTGATTTTTGTAATTAAGTGGTGAAAGTATTGGGTACCAGATACTAAGCAAAATAACTTTCTGATGCTTCATTTTCAACAAGAGATGCCTGGTTTTGCAGTTATAACATGCAAGTCTGAATTAAACTTTTCATATGGTTTCTACACAGATTTAATGGAAAAAGAAATTTATTTCAGAAACAATTAAAAAGCACAGTTCTGGCTCTTAGTTTTATGTTGTTGTTTTTTTAATAAAATGGTGAAAAAATAATTTATTACAGACGTTTCTGCAAACCAGAGACTGTAAGGATGGAAGAAAGGCAGGATGGCTCAATAAAAGGAAAGAAAGAAACAGAAAAAAATAAAGCAAGGAAAGAATGATGAAGAAAGGAATTAAGGAACCTGGAAAAAAAAAAGTTTAGATACAAAAAAAAATTGAAATAAGGGGAAAAGGGGGATTGAACACAGCTTGGAAAGTAGGAATAAAGATGGAAGCAACAACTGACACAATATAAGAATGAATGGAAAGAAGGAAGGACATGAGGAAAAAAGAAAGAAAGGGAGGTGGAGCATTATAGGAGACACAAATATAAGAACAAAATATTTGGCAGAAACCATTGAGGATAAGAGAAGAGGAAAGGGAAAAGGAAATAAAGACACAAGAAGAGAAAAAGAGTGAAAGAAAAGACCCACAGAGGAAGGATATGAGAAAAAAAAATCAGGAAATATAAGTGACTCCTTATATCTTGTTTTCTTTTCACATAGCTTGGGAAATACTAAAGTCATATTCTGCACCTATTTCCAGTCTATGTAGGAATCTTCTATTGAGTTGGATAATAACTGTTTCATTCTGTGCAACATTAAAAATGTGCATCGGAGCAGGCAATGACTATAACTAGAAGATATGATGATGTTGAAAAAAATGGCACAAACCAAATTCTCTATTTATGTATACATTTAAAAGTTTCAGTACGCTTTGATTTGATGGGAATTTTCTTTTCTGTGATTTAGCTAAACACTCAACATGCATCAATTCTCTCCAGGACACTCCTCCTTCTAAATATTTAGGCTCCTAACTGCTTCATTTATTTTTCCCATCACAAAGACTTCATCGTCCCCTTAACTGTCTGGTATTTTATTCTGTATAGAAACTCGCCTGCAGTCACTTTCACTTTATCTGGATTTGAGCAGCATTTATCTTTTCCAGATGCCAAAGTGTCGTTAGATCGTCCCACTGAGAAAAACTGATTTATTCCAAGATGTACCGCATGTCCAATATCTGGTTTGGCCCCCAATTAGCATGAAAACCATCTTGAAATGAAAGTTTATCTCTTTAATAGATGCCGTGGGGTTGTTTTTAACAAGGAAGTTTTGCAATTCTGTGCACAATGATAGGTTAGCTCTTAAAAACCGTGTACCTACAGTATATATTGTGTTTATTGATGTTGTGTATGACCTGTTCTTCCTATCAGCAGCATGACTGAAAATTAAAATATATGTGTCTACTATAAATGAAAAAATCTTTGCTTCATTACAGTTTATTGATCAGACATTGGGGGATGGAAATGTCAAGGTCTGCTGCCCTTGAATGAATTAAATGTATAAATGGAGGAAGCACCCTTGCAATGCAGCAGTGACTGCATGCAAACACAGTATTGGCAATCAAATATTTGTATATAATAAACTAGTCGTTATGCATTAAGTGGTTTTCAATGTGTTGTTATTTTTTTCACACTCTTGCCCTGATTGAAAAAAATGCTGATTGCATTTTATAGAGCTTTGGTTTTATGTGTAAACCCATTGAAGTGTGCCAGAGTTGTAAATTCTCTTTGTCGGGTTAAAAGCCGATCATCATCCGGACCTTTGGCCAAGTAATTCTGAATAGTAGCTGACTGAATGATGGTTCAATTCCGCCCAGCACCTGTGACTCCCGTGATTTAGAGCCTGTAAAAAGGATGACTTTAGAAACAACATAAACAAAGCTGCATGTGATAAAAAAAAACACCATTCCTGGATCACAATTGATTTTAGAAAAAAACAAAAACCTTATTCAATGGGTTTTACAGGGTTTGTGTGAAAACCATATTTACTGGATTCATGTGTACTGGTGGCGGCTGCTATAGGCTGGAACCATGACAACCATTTTCATGATCTAATTATTCTATTGATTAGCCTACATTTTGCTCCAGCAAGGCGAGTGGAGGCTTTCTGTGTGATCGTACAGCTCATGTTTGACCTATTTTCCTTGACATGACATCACAGCAACAGATACAGCACCGGTGAGAGGTCACAGTCAGTCATCATAAGCATGAATATGCCATTCATATGGGGCTTTTATTGATTTTTCTTCCTTCTTTTCCCATGCTATATTTTTTTACATTGCACGTTTCAACTTCAAAAAAGTCTAAATGTATTTACTATAATCTACATAAGCTAATATTTATGCAAAGACTTCCAGAAACACTGTGTAAATTATCCCTAGCAAGTTGTTGTTCAACTACAATCTTTTTATAGCTAATAAAAACTGTTCAGGTATAATTCTGGCTTGATATTTGACCACTTTTTCCTGGTACACATGTTAACATTTAAAGACAGACTCCTTTTTTATACCCAATGATGCTTTCACCCCCCTGCTTGACTGTTGGTAAACGTAGGTTTGAAAGCTTCGTTTTGACTCATCAGTGCGTATTTATTGTCACTGCTGGTAAATTGCTCAGTATTTGTAGGGACCTTAGTGGTCCCTGATATACCATAGTTCAATTTAAGTATTACTAGGGGGAGAGTTTTGTCCTGGTTGTTAAAGGTTGGGGGCAGTTTGGGGTAGAAATACATATTCATTAGTTTAATATATCTTATTTATTTAAAATACATACTTGTCAGGTATATGTTTTTAGAGTAAATTAAATATACTTAAACATAAGAATAATCAGTGCATTTATTTCAGGTACCTAAAGATTATTGTTTGAATTGCAAAATAATATAGATACCTTTATGCCATTCAAGCATTAAAGTTGATGTATTTGAAATAAATACACTCATTAATATTAATTTTGAGGAAATTATACTAATCAACACTAAATATATAAACCTGATGATTGTTTAAACAAATACACTTTTTGTACATATAATGAATCATAGCATATTTTTAATAGGTTCACGTTGAAATGATCTAGTTAAAAGTAAATGAAAACTTGTTTTGTAAATTTACAAAAATCTTACATTTGGACACTGTTTTTGGATTGACATCCGTTTTTAACCTTTGCCCCAGAATTTTAGGTAAATTTTGTTCTGGAGGTCCAACAAACTTAAGAATATGCTTTCAATAAACATAAATCCATTGTTTCTCTGACTGGTTATGGTCATCCTGTTAAAGGTTGATCCTTCCCTTCATTTTAAAGTCTATTTCTCCCTTCCTATGTTCCAGGACTGGACCAAATGAACGTCCACTCTTCTTTGCAATACCTCTTTCCTGCTTCTCTGTACCTGATAAAGAAAAGCACTCTCACAGGATGTTGCTGATACTTCATGTTTTAGCTTGGGGATTATATATTTGGAGTTTTGTCTATTGTTAGTATTTCATCACTTGAAGCGCGTTGCTTTTTGTGTCTTATATGGTGTTTATGCAAACTGCAAGTAGCACCTCTTAGACTATTTTTAATTCAGTTCTCTGATGTTCACACCTCTTAGACATTATGGAAAAAAACTATTCACACAAAGAATAAATTACACACAGGTGGACACAGTGTGTTTTTTTGTGACTTAATGGAATTTTTTTATTTATTTAAGAGTTTATAGTAAAAGGTGGCTGAGCACAATGCGTATCACTGATCTGACATAAAATACACTGTTTGTGACGTGACAAGCTATAAAAATTATTAAAACTGGAAGAAAATGCTCTTACAAAAAACATATTAGAGATCTGGTCATTTAAATAAAAACAACTTTTAGTGGTTTAAACTGAACTACGAGTAAATAAAACGTGGCCTAAGGCTGAATCTGTCTCAGCTTTATCAATCTGACAGCTGTAACAAATATTATCATTTAGGTTGTGAGTTGGCGAAATATGTGCGTAAAAGCGTATTCGCATATTCAATGTGCGTAAAACATGTAAAAAGTGAGGCTAGATTTTTGAGCTCTACATGCGTTAGCTCCATTTACTCCGCCTCTTGAAGTCTGCCCTACATCTGTCTGCTTTGGGCTCTTTTCGTGAGCGCAGCCAGCTCTGTCCTCTGTCCTTCATTTGCAACATCACACCCGTTGCCTGCGTAAAATAAAGCGCGCTGCTCGGAAATGTAGTTATTCTTGGGCAGAAAAGGCGGTCTCCAGAAAATGGACCTTAAATCCGAACTTCTTAAGTCGATTTGGTACGCTTTCACATCGCTGGACGTGGAGAGGTGCGGAAAAGTCTCCAAATCTCAGTTGAAGGTAAGCAAAGAGAGATAAAAAAAAATGGATCAGTCTCGTATAATGTTTTACTTTTATACTTTTTGTTTCTGCGTATCTAAAGCCAGAAGTAGAGGTTTTAATCAGTGCTTATTGCGTTTGAGATTGTGTGTGTAACAAGTTTGGAAAACCCTTTGAAATTAATTATTTCAAAAGACATGTTGGGAGAGATATGAGACTAGATCCAAGCTCAAAGTCCAGTCTTTTGCTGTGGCCTTGAAACAGAAAGTGACTCAACAGTTAATCTGCCAGGAGATTTGTTTTGATGTATAAAAGTCAGAATATTTTTTGTGCTGTTTTCCCCCATCCAGTAAGGTTTATCTTGCTCTGTCCAGTCTCCACATGCCTGTACTGCTTAGAGGAATCCCAGGAAGTGGCAGACAGCTGTCCTGACACGCTTCCAGCCACAGAGGACAGGCTGCCTGTGCTTGTTTGTCTCTTAGCTGTAAAGCCATTCAAGGAAAACCTAAAGTGGCACGTTTTTTTATTTTTCATTATTTCATTCACAGGTCCTTTCCCACAACCTCTATACAGTTCTAAACATCCCACATGACCCAGTTGCCCTGGAGGAGCACTTCCAGGATGATGATGATGGGCCAGTTTCTAACCATGGCTACATGCCCTACCTCAACAAATATATACTCGATAAGGTACAACTAAAAACTTCTGCGCCTCATACATACTAATCAGGCTTTTTGACAAAAAATTATGAATTGTTTTCTTTATAAAAGGCGCAATAGCGACAAAATGTTTCATTCTGTGTGCTAATGTTTTAAGTGCACTCCACCATACTCATATGCTTCTAGATTTTCACCCTTTGCTTAAAAAAAGTTTATTCTTTTCATTATTTGAACGAAGCTTCCTGTTTAAATGGTATCTTTTTCCAATTTAAAATGTTAGGCTTTATGATGTTTGCACACCTGATGATGCTTAACAAAAAATAAATACGGTTCCTAACTTTAAATTGTCACTTATTGCTCTGACTGTAGATTTTGGGCAAATTTAAGTTGTTCTCTTTTTTTCCCATTTTGCTTTTGTGTCGCATCATATTTATAACCCAAGAAAATGAGGAAGTTATAGTTTGTTTATTAAAAAATTCTTGATGAACTTTTGATCTTTTAAAAAACTGTTAAAATAGCTACAACTGATTAAGAGTTATTGATAATTATAAATGGAATTAATATGTTTTAAACATTTTAATTAAGAATTTTAATAAACGAGGACGACAGGATATAACATTGTTGTTTATTACCAGATAATTAACTTTAAGAAAACCAATATTAGTCTTTTCTATTTGAAGCTGGTATTTGGGTCAGATTCAGACTTAAAGTAGCACAAACTATTAATGAAATCTTTCTACACTAAGCGTCTTAAATAATTGATTAGCAAGCAGATGTTTCAGGATCAGTTTAAGGACAGAAACTGTCATGTGTCATAAAAGGGGTTTCTAAAAAATGAAAATTAAATTGTGTGGAAAAAAGGCTATGGTTATTATTCAGCTAATGTAAAACATAAATAACAAATTAAAAAGAAATACAGAGATAATATCAAATATAATCCATGTTGTGTTCTTATATTTCAAAATTAGAATTCAAAAATGCTTTTTAAATCCCAAAGGGGAATTAAATGTAGAGATTACATTTTAAGTTTTGTAATAGAAGAACATGTCATTTTGAAGCTTTTGAAACCAAATAATCAATCGGAATAATAAAATACTTCATAACCATATAAATATCAGAACTATAAACTATATTAATAATTGATCTTTATTCTAATCGCTGCATACAAGAGGTTTTTATTGTTTATTTATTAAATAAATAGAGGTTAAAACAACAGAAATAGATTAAATTAAGAAATAAATCTTTTTTCAATGCAGGGAAATTTTGTTTGGAACATCATGGCTTTTACAGCATAAAATTATGAAAGCAACATAGCGTAACAAGAGATTGAGGTAGAATATGTGCAGTAAATAGTAGAAGTAATAGTCTAAAGACGAATGAGGATTTTAATGTGTCCAGGATGGTCTGTCAGTCCATGTTCTGATGGCTCTGCACTGCTATACTGAAGACAGCTGTATAAACAGGCTGTAGCAGGGTGGGACGGGTCCTGGCTCTCTTCTGAACTCCTCCACTGTGCATGGGGTCCAGATCAGGGATATGAAATCAATTGATCCATTTTCTTCTTGCTGAGGGAGAAGAGTCTCTGTTAGCTTTCTTTATCCGGGGTCGAGGTGTTCCAGGATAGGTCAGCGGAGATGTTCATGCTTTTAACAGAGTCCAACGCCGAGGAACAAGATGTGCTCTGTCTTCCTGACCACCTCAAATCCACTACGACCTCCTTGGTTTTGCAATTGTTCAGGACAAAGTTAGTATATGAAAACCACTAGATCAGGTGGTCTTCTTATTGTAGTTTGTTCGTAAAATGGAAAGCAGAGCAGTTGTTAGTTAATCAGTTATAGAGGAGTGGATCTCCTCCTCATCCTCCCTGCATTCAGCTCCAGCGGGGATGGCATGTGATTCCGTTCTTACCGGGAACACAGAGAAAGGAACAGATTCCAGTTTAGTTTTCTGGGATTATAGGGGATCTATTTCCTCAGTTGTAATAGGAAAGTATATAGTTGACTTCATCCAAAACAATAGGAACAGACTTTCATTACCAATGATAAAGGACTAAAAAAGGATCTTCTGGAAACATTTCAAGGCCCCTCATGACAGTACAAGATGGCCGTCACCGTTCTATAAGATAACGTAAAATATTTTGGTTTAAAACAGCTTTAATATGACATGAATAACTCCTGCCAGCTGGTCAGGACATGATTTCAAAGACCAACTAGTCAACACCTTGACTGGTTCTGCAACTATCTTGGTTTTAATCCTTTCTAAGGTGGAACACACCTGGTGGTGCTGCAGGATATGGGCTGATGTTGCTCCTTTAGGTGCAGTAGGTGAACATGTCGGGGGGTGACCTGACCTAGTAGTCACACCGTCTGTAATTTCTGGTGTGGCCCCACTTTAAACCCTCTTTTCCCCTAACCTGAAAGCAGCATCTGTGGCTCTGAGCTATCCAGCTTTTTCTGATTGGGGAAACCTTTAAGATGCTGTGAATTTCTCAGACACTTCCCAGCAGGGATGCTTTTTTTTGGAGAGGAATGAAGATTTTAGTTCTGGGGGGTTTAAATTACCAACGACAATCTCAGTTATCTTGATATAAATGTTCATCTGCTGGCTGATCAGACAGGGCTACAGCTTCCTTAACACTAGCTTAGCATTTCCTCTGTTGGCATGTAGTTTGCTTTGATTTCTCTAACTAGTTTTAATTATCTGGATTTTACAGCTAAATATTCCCGATGTGCCTGAATACCAGGAGTTGTGAAAATACGCCTATATTTCTACGTTAAACAGCTGTCCTCTCTGCACCCTGCTAGCTCCACTGCACCATCAGGGATAGATTATTAAATGCAGTAATTCAGTTATAATCCATATTAATCCACAGTTTTGGCTTGTTTTAAAAAAAATCCTGCTTTTTCATTAGTTGAAAGTTAGAGATTTTTTAATTAAGCGTAAGAAATGGCTTTTATGGCAAAATAAGACCAGTATACTGAGAATATGAAAGAAGCCCTGATGTCAGGCTAATGTTTGGACACTTGTACTAATATGTTTAGTTTGACAGTAAATTGACATAAAATCTGGTATTAAAGCATTTTTTTTGTGGTTTTCAATATGCATTTTAAACAGGACAGCAGATATGATAGTGTCATCACTAGTTCACTAAATCACAACAAAGAAAAAAATGGTTCTTCTAAAATGTAATTTTAGCTACTGGTGTAACAAATTCACATTGTGTACACAACATTTTTAGACGTTTAAAGTAAAAAAAAAACTTTAAAAGTTTTCAGGTTTCATAGAAATAAGTTTTCTTATGATACTGCCACCTGTGGCCAAAACATGGAACTGCATCACTCTTTTGCTCGTCCTAGTAGCTTGCCTTCGTACTTAACATGGTTATTTTTTTGCCTTTTTTCACCCTACTTGGAGTTGCTGTGGGTGTCTGAGTTCAGCTGGATGCCAGGCGCTTCTGAATATTCACAGAATCCATCTTGGATATAAGGCTTTGATCGTTTGCTAGGTCGGATGCAATTAAAATGGAAATGCTTGATGTCACATCGGCTGCACAGTGTGGTGACATCCAACCCAAAGTAAATTAAGGAAAATAGGCTACAGGCTTGTGAGGGACCAAGCTCAAATGAGGACAAAAAATGTTCAAAGTACAAAAAGTCTCGATTTTAATTCTTCAAAATTTTGTTAACAAAACATTAAGATTTGAAGCAAGAATAAATCCAAGCATAAATAACAAATTTAGATCCAAATTAACTGAGGTCAACTGAACTCTAACTAAACAC
>JAUZNJ010039094.1:0-10847 GCA_034780135.1 Jordanella pulchra | reverse complement strand
TATATATCTGTACATGCATATATACATATATACACATATTATAATTGAATATGTGTATATATGTATATAACCTTAATGGAAGGTTATCTAAACTTTCGAGTAAAAGGATGTCAGTAACCCTTTGAGTGTAGATATGCACATTATTAACCGTTTGTTTCATTTACTTATTCAATGTTTACTGGGTGTTTTGACAATTAGTATGTAGTCTTTTGTTCACAACTGCTGGGAGGTTGTTGCCTCAAAGGAAAAATGAATAGTTACCTATAATAAATAAGGTCTAATGTTTGGCAAAACTTTGGTAAATGTTGCATGTAAAGTCAAGAAAAAGTGGTAAAAGTGGGTGTTCTGTGTCCTCTACAGGGTGTTTGGACAAATATTTCCCTTATGTCTCCCGGAGAGACAATAAGATAAGAGGGAGTGTGGATTTCTATACAGGGGTTCTTTCTGGACCAAAGTGTAAAATATTTATTAATGATAAATGGTTAAATTTAGATATTTATATTTGGTACATCGCTTGCTGGTGGAATAGTTTTGCCCTTTAGCAACATAAAGTACTTAAGGCAACTATTAGTTAACATAGAGGGGCCTTGCTGCTGTTGAAAAGCTTGGCTGTATTCATTACTTTTGCAGAATGTGAAAAAAATACTGACCTGCTGTTTCCAGCATATTCCAACAATGTCTTCATCTCTACTGAAAGTCCGCCTCTTTACGCAGCTCTAATGTTGTGCAAATTATTTTTAGAACAAAAATTGTTTCATTTTTTTAGCATCTCTGTCTCCTTAATAATATCTGAGCCAAAATCATGTATTATTTTATTATACTTTTTTTTTGTTAGCTAAGTACAATTAATAGCAATTCAATAAAACAAATGTCAACAGCAATATGTGAATTTTCGTTTAATTATATTCTATTTCAAAATGTACTCTGTAGATAAAGACTGGATAGTCAGCATAACAGTAATTGTTATATAATAACAGGAAGTTTGCTAACTTTTAACTTGCCAAAACCTCTTTTAAATCTGTCTAATAGGTTATGTTTGCAGTAGGTGTTAAATTGACTTGGTTTTATGGAGTGTCATTTAACAACAACTCACCTATTCCAACCAGTTGTTGTGAATTTGTTTAGTTTTGTATTAGTCTCTATAAACATGTCAGCAGTTTCTAAAAGAAAAACATTCTCCAGATGTGAACAATGAAGTGAAAATATCACTCCTAATAAAAGCAATTCACACCTCGGCTACTCCATTGATTCCTGCTTGACAAGAACTGTTCTTGGTTATTTGTGAAAACTGGCATTGCTCATTTTGCTCAGCTGCTAATGAGCCCAATCTGTTCTTGTATTTGTTAGCCCATTTAAACCAAGAGAGAGAGAGAAGTGGAGAGAGAAGATCTACTGACAAGGATTTCTGATTTGGCTTTTTAATTTAACTTTTTAAACTTTTTAACTAAGTGATGATGCATTTTGTCCCATATTGTCTCCTTTAATGTTTTCTCAGACCTGTGTTTCAGACTAAAATGTTCGAGAGTTGGTCACCTGATGCACATTTCATGACAAAATGAATCACGGCACTAATTTTCAATGCATCCCATAATCCCCTGACTACTCAAAGAGCAAAAAGAAGAATCAATGTTGCTGCTGAAAGAAACTACATGATTTGTTAACTTTGGTAACAAACTACTCCAGAAGATCAGTTAATGCATATAAAATAACTATGTAAGAGAATTTTAAAGAAAAGCTCTGAATGTATAAGGACTTATTTTGGAAATAAAAACTATATAAACAAAGAAGCTGTTCAATACTATACATACATTTTTTTCCTGTGATAAATGTACATTGTATAAATGAAGATATGTTTTACTTTTGTTTAATGCTCTAACATAAAACGCAAACAAATCATTTTGCAGTTTATATTTTTAACAAGACACCACACATTAAAACACCTAAATGATTATAGTGTAACCAATAAATGAGTTTAAAGAGAAACATTCATAGATTGACCACTATGCTGGGTGTAGAGAATTTGATGGAGGAAAAATCCTAAACAAAATAGGGGTAAGAAACGTAACCTGAGCGCTAGGTTTACAGAGAACAACCAGCTTTCTCCAGTCTGCTCCTGGCTAATGCAAGGTCTCTCAATTTTAATAATAATGGCTGACAGGACTGCAAATGCAAAGGTCACAACATGTGGTGCACAGCTATGCACCAGGGCAGTAAGGAAATTGCACTTGATAAGACTTCCTGAAGTCATGATATTTATTCTTGAAACAATAAGTCTTACCAAGTGCAATTGGCTTAATGCACTGGAAGATTATTAGAATTATTTTTGAGTAGAGTCTTCTTAAAAGAAGGCAAGTCAAGATTTTTTGTGTTGCACAATTCGGTACAAAAAGAATTCAAAGTGCTTTACATGAATTAAACAATAAAATAGTAAAATAAAGGCAGAATAAAAGCAAGTATACATAAAAACATGATAAAACAGGTAGTAAAACAAATAAAACAGCTGGACCACAACCATAAACCATTGATACACCAGATAAACAGTTGAACTGTCAAACTGTCAAAGGCAGTTCTGTACTAATGATTTTTTTTTAAATTTGACTCAAAAAAACGCAAACTTTCAGCAGTTTTACTGTCTTCTAGAAGTTTGTTCCAGATAAGTGGAGCATTGGAAATAAATGCTGATTCTTCCAGTTTGGTTCTGGTTCTGGGTGTACACCGTACGCTTGAACTAAAAGACCTGAGTGGTCTTGGAGGTTGATACACTGACAACACACCTGTTATGTATTCTAGTGCTGATCCATTCAGTGATTTATTAGCATGTTAGACCATTGGTGGCCACAATTTGGATAAACAAACTAGGTTCAGAACAAAGCGCTCAAATGTTTATAACCCCGGCAGGGTTGGGATTTGAAGTACATATTTTTTTAATTTTTGCAAATTATTTCTTCTGGGGCTGCACTGTGGTGAAGAATTGCTGCCTTAAAAAAGAAGCTTCTGGTATTTAAACTCTGCCAGCAATCGTTCTGTTTGGATGTTCCCATGTGCATGACTGGGTTCTTTCTGTGACTAACGTAACTGCTAGGCTAATGAGTATCTTTAAATTACATTTTGATAAGAGTGTTTTTTTTTACCCTTTCTTTGCGTATGAGGTTCTGTATATAATACAAGGTGGATATATCTGTAGGTACACGCAAGTAGTTCCCAATTGTAACCAGTATTCATATAATGAAACAGGTGCTGCTCAAATGTCTCAGTTGAGCTATCTTCATTAATGTATGGACAATCAGACAGATTGATTCAGATTCAAACACCAGCAGATGAGCTGACAACATCTGGCAGACCGATTAAATCCGGTGAGGACAGATGTATCAGGCTAAGTTCAGCAGAACAGACTGACATTTGCTTCTTCACCCGGACACATTAGACAAAATATGGCTGATCAGAGCTGATAAAGCTAACTAATTAGCAGATTATATCTTACTCTATAGAAAATGAAAGTTAATCCTGATCATAGATGCTATTAAAGTTTAATTTTAACCTTTAACATGGATTAAAAAATGAGATGTAGCATGTATGAAAGATGAAAGTAGACCAGAGGAACATTTTTTTTTATATTATCTAATGAATCTTTGACAGATTGTCCTTGTTTTTTTTTGTGTGTGTGTTAGCGCAATTCATCAACAGTGAGGCCTCAATTTAAAATGTCCCAAAGCCCGACACTTAGTCTCTTGTTTCAGGTATTAGTTACTCTTTGCTCTGGGAATAAACCTTTTCTTTTTTGACTGATTTCTATGTTAAGCAACGTCAGTTGCACAGAAATACACCAATGGACACCCTGGTTTCTTGATGGTACCATAACTGCCATCCAGTCGATGTCAAAGGTGTTCTTACGGTGCGCTGTGGTCTTTATCAAGGGTTTATTCCCAAAGATGTATTTGATTTTTTGGGGGCTTTTAGTCCTTATTAATGATCCATATTAAGAAATTAACCTCAGGACCTAGTCTGTGTTCATGGTAGTTTGTTTGTTTTGTGCGTCTTTGTATTGCACCGTCATTCATATGTAAAATAACCCATGGTTTTGTGTATTCTATTATTTAATCAATTATTTAATTAATATAGGATAAATAAATGTTTCTTATTTGAAGGTATGTGTCCAGTTTGATTGTTTGTGTCTAAACAATCTCTATTTACTAAATGATTTCTATTGATTTGTTAAGTTTTATTATGTTGAATTAATATTTAAATTAATATTTATAGATTTTTTTTCATGAAATGTGTTTATTTATTTTGAAATATATTGATTTAGGTTTGTTAAATAGATGCAATTAGTTGGTTAGTAGTATTCAGTAGATTTAATTATTGTAATTATGTCAAGCATACTAGAACACAGTAGTACCTCCTGATGTATGCAGTCAGGACTTGTAACCACTATTATAGAATAATAAACCAAGATAATGACCATTTGAACATTTGAACAGAGGAATTCTTTCAGAAACCAAAAAGTAAAGCGATAGTTTTCTTATAGAGAATGGGTTTTCCACACATCATTTACATTATCACAATAAAAATGCTTTATCACCGAACCTTAGCTATCAAAAAGACAGTGTACATCTACAGATGATTTCTGAGATAAGTTAGTAAATCATTGACTTTTCTGTAAGTAAAGCAGCAATTGCATTCTGTCTATAGAATAAAACAAAAGGAAATCTTCATTTTAATGTCCTTCTACCCACCACAGACAGATATCCCTGCCTGTTTGTAGACAAACAAAGCTGTTTATTATTACTGTCTCAATAGTTGGTTTTCTTAACCTTTACTATGTGCTGGAATGACTTCAGCATTTTAAGTAATTTTAAAATGATGCTGGATTTAAATCCTTAATCAATAGCTTGGGTGTATTATCAGCAGTAAAGTGGCCAATGTCTGCAGCTTTAAAAAACAGTGGAAACGTTTGTTTTAGAGAGACAGAAAACTGCTGTTTTCTGGGATAATACAAGTATTTAAATCAACCCTTTAATGTTAAAGACATCACAGATGCAACACTGGAAATGTAAACGTTAGGAAAATGTTCTGAGAGTTCCAGTATTTATTTCTGTTGTAAAGTTTTACGTCTTTATTCCATATAGTGAAGACATTTTCTGTTGGCTTTGTTAATCTAGGAACATAGCAAGGATAAATCAATGTAATGGTGCAGCATAACGTAGACTACAACAACCAAATAAATAAATACTGTCATTTTGGTATTAACGATTTAGAAATTTCTTCAAGTAACTTTTTTAGTTTTCTTTAAAAAAAATCTGCCTTCTCTTGATTAATGGCAAATAAATTCCTACAACCACTACGTCCACTACAACAACTAGTAGTACTGCTACTATTTATTATTAAAAATAATAATATTACTAACACTGATGCAAGTTTTCAAGTATTAAAAAATATAAACTTTTAAACCTTTGATGAGAAATATTTGTAAGAGAAAATAAATTAGAGTCTTATTTTGTTTGTGCATTTTGGTTCCTATTTATATTCAGATTTCTTTGACTGTATACATTACTTTGATTCAACATTTGGTTTAAACACCACTAATCACACCTTCACACTAATTTAAGCTCTCTGCTTGTCAGCACTTAAAACATTTGTTTCCATTTTAATGCTGGCTTCATGTCCTTGTGCCATTTCTGTAAATTGATTTTTCACAAATATTGAAATCCTTAAAGCACTTGGGTTCTTCTTATATCCTGTTTGTATCTGGGTCCAACTCCACTACAACATGTGTCGAACCTAAATAGAGCCTGAAGAATTTGATCTCAAAGAAATCAAAATTTTAAAACATCATGACTATTCAAAATGAAAGAAAAATAAATAATAATAAAAATAATTTGCCTGAATATGATTGAAGGAAATAAGGCTTTTCTACTGAGTAATCAGATTTTTTTGCAAATATGCAGCATAGTACATGATTCAATTTAAACTGGACATACATATATCAAACATTACTGTAACCTTACAAACCTGTCTTAGCAGACTTACAAAGACTAGATGTTGTATTGAAGGCTAATAGATGTCCTCCAAGAACAGAGAATGTTGTTTCTTTACCTAAGTGGCACGAATAATAATCTGGTCAAGACATGTCATACTTCACAATTACCCATGTACAAAAACTTTGGAAGTCCTCTTAGGTGCGTCCCAAAAGCATATTTCCCTGTAGAAATTTTCAAACACCACACAGGAAAATAACTTTTGCTCTGATGAAGTGTCAAGAACAAGCTGTGGCATCTCCTAAGCATCTGCCCAAGCTTGGAAGGAAATACCCTCTGCTCTTGTAAAGAATGTATAATAATAGAAAGAATTCATTTTCCCAATACTGGCTGCCTTTTTATAATCTTTTTCTATAGTTTTTTGGATGATCATATTTGACCACCATATTGATTTTACCTACAAGCGCAATTAGAAGCATCAACACTGAGATCAAAATCT
Source organism: Jordanella pulchra (assembly GCA_034780135.1). Taxonomy (NCBI): domain Eukaryota; kingdom Metazoa; phylum Chordata; class Actinopteri; order Cyprinodontiformes; family Cyprinodontidae; genus Jordanella; species Jordanella pulchra. The sequence goes on along the minus strand of JAUZNJ010039094.1, from coordinate 4,373 downwards.
TGATTCCATTTAGTATGAAAAAAGGAGAATAAAAGTGATGGTTCAGGCACACACAATGCTGCTCAGTGACACATGGTCCTCTTACATAAGTATATCACAGATTTCGTCACTTACCCTGGCTGGTGGGTCCCCCTTCTCCGTCTTCACAATCAGTCATGTTGTTCTCCATCCCCTTCCCCCAAAAGGCTTAGAAAACTCTTGGTAGGTCAGAGTCAAAGGTGAGACTTTTGAGTCCCTCCAAATATCTCTTCCCTTGTTTATCTGATTATTATTTTCTAAGCAGTGCCGAATAAAAAGCGATGTTTTTTGTGCTACTTAACTTGCCTGGTTTCCTCTCTCTGTCATAGAGAGGAGTCCAGAGAGACCGAAAGCTGCTGCAGGGGAGAGTGGATGCTGGTGCACAGTGTCACTCACATGCACGCTCTCAGTGTCTGCACGCCACTCACCTCCCAGCCAGTTTAAGCCTGGTGTCTACATTCGTGTATTGAGAAGGTTTTATCCCTCTCTCCTCCCCCCCGTCCCTCTTTCTCTCCGTCTCATCATGAGAGATGGACAGAAAGGGATTGAGAGACGGAGGGGATACGCGACAGATCTAGGAGCACTGCCTCCTAAGATTAAGCATCTATGATTTGCTTTCAGACAGCAGACCATATTGCATTTCTTCACTTTGTGTTCATCCCTCTCTTTTATTCTATGACATGTCTCTATTATACTTTGTGTTCAGGGCCCATTATCTGGAACTTACCTGGAGGCTACACTTTATAACTCAGTCAACCTGACTCCCACAGTTACCCCCTGCACTGGCTGAACTGTCTGGGAGTAGAGGCTGACTTTTGGACTCCTGGAGTGCATGGAAGACAATTCTCCATCTCTATGCCACTGCAACATAGAAAAAGTACATCTAGAGAGCAGTAATCAAAAATGAAAAAGAGTCTATTATAATATATAAAGATTAGTAAAATACTTGTTTTTAAATGGATAGAATTGCAACATTATTCAAATGAAATATATCCCTGAGATGAAATAATGCATTTCTCCCTGCCTCATTAATTTCACTCAACTAATCTGCACCATTTACCTCATGATAAAAATAGAACTGGCATTTAACAGAAAAAAAAGGATGGAACATGCTTTTTTTCTTCTTTCATAATCTGTTGTTTGTTTTCTTGATGTTATGTCATCACAAACTGTATGAGCATCTCTGGTTAGACATGTTTAAATAGACTTTGTTTTTTCACTTACGGAAACCTGCTATGGTTTTATCTTTTATCAGGCATCTTCATGAATTCAATGTCAGACAGTCTCCAGAGTGACATGACTGAGATCTGTTATTATGAGTAACAATGCTCTACTAATATTCCTCTTTAATTTGATCTGATTTTTACAGTCCACAAAAACTTTGAAGAATTTTTTTATTTCAATTTTTCCGTCATGTTTGATGGTTCATGAAAGCAAGTGTAATATGAAAATATTACTTAACTATAAAGAGTCATGTACTTACAAACTGGAATACAAAAAAACATCAGAAAACTGCAAACAGTACAAACACTAGAAAAGAAAATCAGCAAAAAACTCTTAATTCAGAGGTACATAAGTATTTGATGTGTTAAATGCTGGAGAGCCTTAACCTGAAAACTTCAAAATACTTCTGCAAAGAAATCTAGAGATGAACAGAGGAACCATGGCAAGTGTTATTAGTATCCCTAAAAATAAACCCGGATGAACACTATGAACCATGAGTTGAATAGGAAAAAGGAATACATCAAAACAAATGAAATATAAGAGCTTAAACTGCAAACAAATGCAATGCTGTTGAATATTTTTCTTGTAAAAAATGCACAAAATTGAAAAGGAGAGATGATTTTCTATATTTCTCACAGAATAAATCTGAAAATGTAGCTTTGTGTCTGATGCTCTTCTCTCAGAAGACACCTGATTAGTAAGCAGATCATGTGTGTTTAATCTAAAACAAGTAATACAGTTTTTTGTATAAAAAGGCTAAAAAAGTGTAAAAAAGTGTTTTCTAACAGAGGATTCAAGAGCACCTCCCATCAATATTATGGACAAAAAAATCATAAAGATGCAGATAATCTACTAATAGCAAATAATAAACAATATTCCAAGCTTTGGATGGCTAATGTAGCACCATTCCTCCATTGTCCAAAACTAGAGCACAGGAACATAAAAGAGCTGCGAGCTCCTTTTAGAACAGAGATCTACAGCTTAGGTTAGATAATCTTTTCACAGGACAGCTATTTGCTATGCACTTCATAATTTTGGCCTTTATGTAAAAAAAATCCCAAATATGATATATATTTAACAAAAAGCAACGATTTATAAGACAGAAGTAAACTTTTCAATAAGTTTAAACTTTGACAGAAGAATAGTTTAAAACCTAGTTTTTGCCTATAAGTTAATCTACCAGGGATATGGATGATTTTGGTTTCAACTGTAAAACATTTAAAATATGAGATGTTTTATTTTGTAAAGTAGGTATTTTTTTTAAATAAAAATGAATCGGGTCAGTCATTAATAAACAAACCTGAAAGGGGCTTGAGGATGTTATTTTGAAGAACTTTTATCTGTGTTTTTTGAAAGACTGACAAAAACATAAATACAGCATTTAACTAATCTATTCACTTTAACTAAATTAAATCCTCATTTTAGTCACACAATAATAATATTTAATAATGTATATAGCACTGCATTTTCTTTTTTTTTATAATTTATTAGCAACTTTATTTGAAAGCAAAATATTAGGTTTCACTTGTTCCTTATTTATTTGTAACATCACTTAAAAAAAAGACTTACTTCAGTCAAAGTGTCTATCAGCTTCACTGGGAGATACAATTTGTAACCTCCTTTTTTCAGGGGCCTGCTTGGTTCATCTTGGCTCCTCAGCGCAGTAGCTGTCATAGTTGAGATGCAGAGCACTATTTTTCTTCTAAGATCCAACCAAAAAGGCACGAGGTGTTCACCTGCAAAACAAGTATGCTCTGTTTAAAATAGATGCAAAGGACATCAAGAACTAGGCTTTTTTTTTAAAGTGTCACAGTTCTCCCTTCATTCTTGTAAATCATGACAATGGAAAAAGACAGTTTAAAATCCAGACTTTAATGAGCTGCCAAGTCAAATATTACACTATACTCTATAATCTATCAACAGTCAGGAGTTAAAAAAATGACTTGAATGTAAGTCTGTCCACTCTACAGCAGCCCTTCTTATCAGTGGGAATCTGTGCCTGACATACAGTAACCAGTTAATGCAGGAAAACAGTTGGTGGTTTTAAAAGCTGTCTCCCATACTGAAAAAAATCTTTTCAAATCGCTCATCTGTGTAAATTTAAGTATGACAATGAGGTCTGAAATTTAAATGGGTTTTTAAAGTTTTTTTTAATTGCAGACTGGATATTTGTAGGGTTTTTATGTTACCAGGATAATTTAGAATCCCACATTGATTTTTGCAAAGTATTTAGTACAAGAAATCTATATACAGGCAGAGAGTAATGTGTCCCTATGTAATACATTGGCTTTGCAACACATTGCAATGCTCTCCTTTCATTTCTGTTGTGAGACACCAAATAAAGATCAAAAACATATGGTGATGAGAGCTATTTAAGAGACAACAGTTTTCAATCAGACAAACCACTACAACCAATAAAATAAATGCATTTATAAGTATATAAAAAAAGTCCTAACAAGAAATACTTTAAGTTTCAGGTGCTGAGATTCCATCCACGTGTTTTCCTGCAATGTTCAGCTATGATAAGACCCTCGTATTGAACATGTGGCACTGTGAATGCCAAAAACATCAAGCATTCGTGTTAATCTAACTCACCATACTCCTGCCCTGTCAGTGAGAGTGGGATGTTGGCTTCACTTTGATTGGCAGAAAGCCTGAGAGCCATCATCATCTGGGCCAAGCGGCTTTAGCTCTTAAACTGCAGGCTCCTCCCTTCCTCCCCGGCCGCTGCTACACATGTGGCCGGACTACCAGAGAAGTCAAACTCCCTCACCCTGCTTGTTGGTTTACAAGAGCAGGCAAGTGAAAACAGCTTTCGCATTTTACTTGTAAAGGTATTGAAAAAGAGAAAAAGCATACAACCGCATGCACGTGAACACCCCTACTGACAGCCTGGAGTGAACTTCCTGGTGGCCTAATCCAACAGATTAAGGCCACAGAGGACCAGCATGAAATCCCTTTCTTTTTCCAATTGAGCTCTGCTCTCAGACTTTTTTACTCCAATGGCAATGCATTGCACCTTTCTGGCACGAGTCCACAAAGGATGCATGAGTGTATACAGGTAAAAGCCAGTAAATTAGAATATTTTGAAAAACTTGATTTATTTCAGTAATTGCATTCAAAAGGTGTAA
>JAUZNJ010039093.1:0-10849 GCA_034780135.1 Jordanella pulchra | reverse complement strand
ATGTGTACACTCTCAGAGCAAGTCTTTACTGTATCACCTACAGATCTCGTTCCAGCATTAATTATCCTTGGCTTCACAGATGCCATCAATTGGAGCAAATCTGATCCTGTTTAAATAAATTAATAAATTTCTGCTATTCTGGAAGGATAAAAATAATGTCAATTCATCACAGGAAGGGTACACAAAAGTCTACAGTTAGTTAGAGAAAATATGAAACAGCTGGAAGATGACACTGGGTTTTGCTTCTAAACTGATGAAACAACAACATTAAAACTGGTCAGAAAAGGTATCAAGACGACAACAGAAACACTCAGGGGAGTTTCAGGAATTTCTGAAAAAATATTGGTTCCATTCTACACGAGATAGTTCTTTAGCTCCTACGGCGTTTTGCTAAGATATGCCTCATATCTTCTATAAGTCTGCTGTGTGATCTCTTCCTCCATCATCTGCTGTGGTAACATCATCAGCGCAAGTGACTTAAAAATCTCAACAAGAAGGCCGGTTCTCTTCTAGAAACTCCTCTGGAACCTATTCATAAAGTAATGAAGATTGTGGACAACAGCAAGCATCCTCTTCAGAAGATTTTTAAACAACAGAGTGTCTTCAGTAAGAGGATTCTATAGATCTGTTGCAAGACAGACCAGAAGAGATGATTGTCAACACTCACAAGAACTGGTTAAGAGAAAGCAAAAGTATATGAGTTACTACAACATTTAAATTCCCTTTGGGACAAATAAGGTATTTTTGAATAACAAACTCTTGCATGGTATGTATCTTGTTAATAATTTTATATTAAAAGAAAGAATGAATAAACAAATTAATTTATTTTAGATAATCCAGTAAAATTACAAAGGTAGAATTTCATATATATCATTTAGTGCTAGTGTCTAAAAAAGGTCAGGTCCTTTTCTGCATATTTTGAGCCAAAACCTTTTCAGCTGCTATTTATAAAACACTAACAACTGTATGGCTGCTCATAAAATATTGTGCATAATTAACTTCTTTGGATCCTTTTCTAATAACCAGCTCCATAATACCTTTCTGCTTCAGCCTGATAGTAGACACCCCCTCTGCCAGAAAGTCCAGGAATTTTTTGTTGTTGTCAACTTCCTATACTGACAGTGTCTTATTTAATCCCATGCTATAATAACTTGCCTTTATTATTTTCAGTTTTGTAATTCCCATGTAACAAGAATTCAAGACATCTAAAAAATGCCACAAAAATTCAAGATGCCAAAATGGAAACCAAGATTTTATTTTTTACCACCAGAGTAAATCAAAGCAAACCTTTAAACCAACAAAGGGGCGGTTACTTGAATGAAAAACTCAGGCTTTGTTCTGGTCTAAAGACAGTCAGAATCTATAGATTCGGATTTTCTGTAATGTATTATCAGATTTGCTTGTTGCTTTAGTTGAAATAGGCATAACAAATGTAATATTGCAAATGATAAAGGTTTTAAAATGTATAATAACAAACAGTTTTCTTGCATCATATATTTTTTTCTAATTTCTTGGAAATAATGTCAGGATTTAATCTGATTCAATCTGCTGGTGTAATGGACATGGACTTTTTATTGAATAATGATGATCAGAGTTTGAGCAGAACCCAACAGAGTCATGTCAGCCATGTGTGCTAAGGACATCTCACCGACATGGTGGTCTGATCACCATTATCTGTGTCTTAAACAAAAGACATGTCTGGTGTCTGTTAGAGATGAAGCAGATGTGAGACAGCATTCTCCAACACCGTCATGCTCTAACGGTTTAAGGACAAATGGTCTCCTGTCTCATGCCTTTCAACAAAATGATCAAGGCTTATTAATGAAAACTAATACATTTGTTAGGAGCCTTGAGATAGATTGACACCTCGCTTAGGTGTAACCTGTCCAACTTCACCCTGCAACGCAATCCCCTACCCATAACCACAAAAGTAAAAAATAAAGTAGGAAAGAGGGATGCAGACGATCTTGTATTCTGTAGTAAATTTCTAAAATAAAGCAGACAGACACTTTTAATAGTAAAAACATATTTTCTAAAGAACATGATGTTCAGATGTATCATTTTTTGAAGACTTGCATTTTTCTGCTTTTCTAAACATAGACATGAGTATAAATATCCTACCTGTTTAGTTTTGTTTGTTTTTAGGAAAAAATCCAATTTTAGCCTCATCTGGTTTCAAGTAAAAGAAAAAAACATAAAACAGATTTTTTGTAATTGCATTTGAAATAAAACATAAGATCAATTTAATGGGTAATATACTTGGTTGTTTGAATTTTTAACAAAAAAACATTAAAATAAATCTTTGGTGTCCTAATTTTTTTTTTTTTGGTGTCTTAAGTTTTTTTTAATCAACTTCATATCCAAAATCACAAATTTGCTGGTTTCTTCTTTATGTTTTACAGATTGAATATGGAAAAAAGTGTTATTTTTTATCCTGCTGCCTCCTGTTGGAACTTTGATGGAAGAAAAAACATTAAAAAATCAAACTAATGGAATGAATCTTATAGAGTGCTTTACTTCCAAATTAAACATGATATTTTGATCACATTTACATATTTTTCATAGTTCTTGTTTATTTTAACTGTGTAACATTTATGTTTGTGTATAATTGTTACTGCGTCTTTGTCAGAGAAATAAGCTGTTATTCATGTAAATTACAAGTTAGATGACAAAGAAACCCCAGACAACTATCGCAGACCATAAAGCCATCACACATGCTAATGTGTACCTCCAATATTTGTAGATTCTAATTCAACTCAAGCCGAATGCAAAATAAAATTTACTTTGCTGCCATTTAGTAGTGGGAAATGTATCCATATTTATTCATTTTTAACACTTAATATTTAGAATACTATAAAAACTTTAATGGTTTCAATAACTTTGTTTATTAAGTGAAACATGCATATATCAGTTATACAGAGACAAATCCTGTTCTTCTGTTAAGTAAATTATGTTTGCTACAGCTTACAGTTTCTTGCTTATAACCTGACATATTGTATATGAAACTTTTCTTGTTACTAAAAGTTTTAAATCTTTATCAGTAATGACAATGGTTTACTAATTGAAATTATTTTGTCCTCCAGCGTTGTTGAATCTCAGTATAAATACATCTGTTCTATTAAGACATTAGAGATTTGTTGTAGAATATCAGAAAAGGTCCTCGTGAGAACTATTATAGTCATGTTTTAGATTGGATTTCGGTTACCCTGGATTTTTATTCATTGGTTCACCTCCCACACTTACTGATGGTCAGAAGGATCTATTCTTGATGCTATAATGATTTAGCTGACCAAGTCCTGTTGCAACGAAATCATCCCCCAGCTATGAAATTTCCAGCTTTAAACAATGAATATTTTTCTTTTACGGAACACTGTATTCTGCAATAATTCTCCTCTATTCCATGTCCAAAATTTTCAGTTTTGCACTTATCTGTCCAAAGACTGTTCCAGTCTCTCTCACTGATAAACCCTTTCCTCCTTGTCCAACTCCTACAGAAAGTCTCTTTCTAATTGTACAGGCATGTACCTTCAATGGTAACAGTAGCAGCAGGTTGTTGTAGCGCCTGAAATGTTAGGGTCACTTCTAAAATCTTGACATCCACTTTCAGGGTAATTCAAAGTTGGCTGAGAAGATCTGGTAAAACTCATAAGTAGCTACAAACCTCTGAAGGCCTAAGACAGGTCTTTGGATTTCACTATTGTGTTCACTCTTATTGTAGCAGACAAATATTTTGACACAAAATTAGAAATTAAATTATTTTTTAATAAAAATAGATGCTCTCAGTTGTTTGTTTATATCAAATATACATCAATGTCCTGATAAAATTAATAAACAATATTCAAATGTCCAAATGTGACTATGTAAAAAGAAAAGCTGGTTGTATTAGTGTGTTCTAATGTTTCTTTTGTGACTGCATTGACAATACATTGAATGGTGATCTGTCTTTTTTGTTTTAATGGAACAAAACGGCTTTTAAGCTGTCCCTCATTCTGTATTCAGTGCATCTTAAAGAGAAAATTTCTCCCTTGAATTATCCCACTTGCTACAGCTGTTCCTTTTGAAGAAATATTATCAGCCATAGTTTTATTGTACTGTCTGTCTTCCTGTCTGTCTGTTTGTCTATACATGTATCCACTGTTTGTTTACACCCAAAAGCCAAAAACTGGGGGTTCGCAAAGAATATTTTGGCTTTATAAAACTATACGTACGGACAGAACAAAGCAATCTTGTACTCATAAGGCTCTACCTCATGACCCTCTTGCTCAACAACATTCAACCAAAAATAGTCCATGCAAAGCTTGCATGAATGCCAATGTACATTTAAATTTGCTATCAGATCAATGTTATTAATTGTTACCAATGGCAAAAACTATGGCAAATAAGTGGGAGAGTTACAAAAGAGGTTTTTTAGTTACAGTAGTAGAGTGACAAATAAAGAGGAGTATTATGAATGCCAACATGTTCTGTCTGATGTATGGACTATTCATTTTACTAATTTTATCCAAAAAGGCAGACAATAATGTGCTGAAGCTCTGGCTGTTATATCTAAGATATATAAATCATTCAATAGAGTTATTTTTTTCTAAAAGTGGCATCAAGCAGAGAGTTAATCAAGTGTTGAATACGTGTAACACATGAGGGAATTCACGAGGGTTAGAGCTAGTTGCCAGGAACCCCAGAGTGGTTAGCAGCTGTAAATGCATAAAAGCTGAAAATTTGAATAAGAAGCACTCCATGATATCTATGAAATGGTCCCTTTTTATTGGCCTATCAAAATAATATGTTTCTTAATCTCTCTATAGATACATAAGCAAAAAGATAGTAAGCTGACTGTGGCATGAAGCCTCAACCAAATATGCCATATTAAATAAATAACCTATACACACCTCTAATTTATAAATAAATATTAAATCTTACCATGTAATGCTGGTTATCTATACTGTATTTGATTGTGTTTATTTAGAACATTTCAGTTGTGTGCTCTGACCTTCTCTTGTTTTACACCATTTGATAGAGAGGAATGTTGTAGTTCAGGTGTGTCAGCTTCTCCAATACTGAACCCAATTAAACATAGTGTTCCAAGACCAATGCTCCAGGGACTCCAACTGGCTCATAAGCCAGTTACTACCATGGATCAAGTAACTTTGGTGATCTCTGAAAACACTTTCTCCCTTAATTCTCTGAATTTTCAACATCCTCCGGCAAGACCAGTACATACACCATGAACCATTACATGTTTCTGCCACAATGACATTTAAATATTTAGGAGAATCAGTGTGATTACTTCATATCCTAAAACATTTATGTGTTAATATTCTACAACTCAAAACCGGTTGATAGTTGGAAGAGGAATGTGATGGTCAGAAAACATGTAAAAATTACACAGACTTTTTACACAGACTGTTTTAAGTTTTAACCTGGCTTAGGGTCTGTTTTTATCTATATATCAGGTCCTTATGTATAGTTACTGTTCAGCAGTGCAAACTATCACACTGTGGTTTTGCATCTGATAAAATCAAACTACGATTAAAGATTCATATTGACTGAAATTAAATCTGTGAGAATAATTACTAAGAAATCTGACTCAATTTCACACGTGTCACCAGTTTCCCCAGCCTCCAAAATCTGTATACACTTTATGCATTTGTAAGAGTTGGCATAAGGAATCATCACTTTCAGTTTTTTACAACCTTTGTGTGGACAAATAGCATACCCAAGTATCAGACTCTGTAATCTTTTTTAATTTGTCAGAATGACTTAACACAATAGAGATAATGTCACTGTTCTCATTTTATGTTTCATGTGGAAACAGGATCAATTGTTTTTCTACTTCATTAGAAGTTGCTGTTCGAAAGTGACCTCTTCTTTCTGTTTGGCAAGTCCTTATCTGCTGAATGAAGCCCACACTGCAGTAAGAAATGAAGGTGCAAGGTGATACAATATATTTCAATGCTGTTATTCCATTAGCAGTGTCTCTCCAACTCACAGGTAAAGCCACTGTTTTATGCCCAGTCTGTTTTATGCTTTTGACTGATGAAAGCTAATGTGCCTTTTGCTCACATTAAAAGAAAGAGAGAGGAAGTACTGCACTGCTTGACATAATTAACAGAGACATTATTACTAACAAATAGCAAAGGCAAAAGAGATGAACTTGCATATTACAGTTTTGGATGTTGTTATGGTGCTTGTTTAGCTATTCATGCTGCTCTGGACTATTGATTCTTTTCAGAGCTGAGGACCAAAGCTTTCCTTTTTACCAGGATACTAAACAGCAAATAACACAAGCAAGAAAATTGAGTTTCTCTGCATTTGTAATTAAGGCTGAATCAGTTCTGGTGTTTGTAAAAGATTACAATATACTGTCTATATCATTGTTTTCCCTTTTCAAAAGTTAGAACTTGAAAAAAGTTAAAGCTTGACATCTCAGATTTTCCCCAAGTTCAAGTTTTCTCTTCAAAGCTCTATCTGCATCACAATGGAGTAGTATGATGCTGAATTTTCAACCCCCTTTAGGGTAATAGGATATTAGATATGCATCTAAACAAATTATATAACTGAAAAGTAAACATTATGACTGTTTTAATTCTTAGAGAGCATCCATAAGAGTAACTCTGAGCTAATAAAAAAACCAACAGTCTTTATAACAATAGACTGTAGTTTTAATTTAAAAATCAAGGTAATATAGAAGAAGAGAGGAAAGGCGTATAATCCAGGTTTCTGTAAAGAAATTCTGCTTTCATTTTCCAGCAGGACCTGGCACCTTCCCGCTCCACCAAAACTGCTTATTCTTGACATCTACTTTTAAGGCCTTTGCATGACTGGCCAGTAAACTCCCCTGATTTAAACCCAAAAGAGAGTCTATAGAGTATGTTAAAGAGGAAGATAAGAGAGACAATATACCCAACAATAGAGATGAGCTCAAGTCCTCAAAAATTGCAACCTGAGCTTCTTTACTGTCCATGCAGTTTTGATGACATTGTCTTCATCTTTTGCTTAATTCGAGGCCAGAAGTCTCAGCAGAAACTCTGAGATTTTCCACTCCACAGAAAAGTCCTCCAGCTCTGGTCCGGCGAAGTTTAGATGTCAAGATCAATAGTATTTGTGTGAATTGGCTTGTTTTTGCCCAGTAATTCAGTGGTTAGGATTTTGTTTTGAAGTAATGACTTAGTTCATGCTTTAGTTTCAAATCTGCCTTCCATTGAGTTCTATGTTTCATCTATTTTCCTGTTCTTTGTCACTTCTGAGTTGTCTCTTTCTTCATTCTCATGCAAAGTTGTGTTCTGTTTAGGGTTTGTCTAATATTCTGATTTCTACAGTAAATACTAGTTCCCCAAAGTTCTGTTTCTCTTACAGCTGCCATGAATCAGGTCGATTAATTCACCTGTTTAAAAGAAACATTCCTCTTTGTTTATGAACAGCTAGCTTTGTTCGTTCTTTGCATGATTATGTTTGTTACTGGGTATTCTTAAGGTAGTCTTTTTTACTTTAGTTATTATCAGTTCTTGAATACATTTTTACAGTAAAACATGACAGCAAAAGTGGATTAGTCTAAAACATGTTTATGGTAAAACATATTTATCCAGTGGGAGCCCTAAGTATTAGGAAAATGATTTCCTTTTTTATTGTATTTGATAGTCAAGTCTTATGAGAAAACGGGTTTTCAGAATTATCTAATATTAGATTACCTAGATGGAAGGAATTAATCTAGAATGTAGGGTGATATTGTTACTGGAAATTTCTTGCATCGTATCATTCTAGAGCTCGTGGTAGAGCTTCAGTATTTCTCTAATGAACAGCCAGCCTTAGTTTCAGTGATGAACATCATCAAGATTCTGTGATCTGTTGACTGTTTAAAAGGATCTGTGTGACATAACCTTATCCATCACAGCTGTTTATTTCAGCCTTTTTTAGGCTGTTTAGTAGACAGCATCAGCCATCTCTTCTATACAGTAGTGGGCCGAAACTGTAATGATCTGTATCATTGATGAAAGCTCCCTACATAGCTAAGCTGTGTTCCATTTCTCAGAACACTGACTTTCAATCATTTCTAACATCTGGAACAAGTACGGAATACATAAACAACACGCTAAAGTTGGGGCTGGTTTTAGTTTCCATCATCATAGGGAATTCAAAGAACTGGAAGGTTGGGAGAGGGGGTGGGGTGCTAACTGAGAGTTTACAAGATGAAACATAAACAGGGCTGATGGATGGGTCAGTGCTGCTCTCTGTTCTTCAGAGGAAGTCCGGTCAGCAGCTGAAGGACTCCTGCTAACAGGACCAGATTTGATAAAAAAAAAAAAAAGTCTTTTCTGTGGGGAAAGCATTCCTTTCCTCCTGCAGCATATCAAAGTCACATCTGAAGCTCTCCCTGCTGATGTTCTTCCCTGGTGCTCTGACCCATTGCCTTGCATGCCGCTGGGTTAGTAGATGTTACACGTATTGTTAATACAGAGCATTCCACTTAGCAAAGCTTACCTCACTTAGCAATGTTGAGGGCAGCTGCTAAGGGATGTGAGTCAAATAATAGAAAGGGATTTTTTTATGCTTTGCTGTTAGACAGGATCAAGTTGCATCAGCTACTTAAAATAAAAAAAATAGCCCTAGGAATCTTTTTTACAATAGCTACAGAAGAATTACAAAATAAGATTATTGATATTTCGATTATTTTAGATAGATCAAAAAAGTGTCTTGCAAAATTGAAGTGTATGGTCAGTAATACACAGTAATGAAGTTATTTTATCTCACTATCAATCCAACTGTTATGATGGGGGTTCATAGGTTTCTTAGAGAATATTATACTAGAACAAACAACACCAATAAGACAAAAGAAAAAATCAGATCGGCCAAGAATTAAGCTCTAAAGAACTTTAACTACTTTATTGGGATTTCATGCAATTAGACCAACAGTGGTTAGCGCTGTTGCCTTGCAGCAAGAAAGTTCTGGGTTCGGTCCTGGCTTGGAGTCTTTCTGCATGTAGTTTGCATGTTCTCCCCATGCATGCGTGGGTTCTCTCACATGGGTACTATTGAAGCGGGAGAAGATGGATGGGTGGACATATTTTGCAGGATGAAAATCCTGTGCAACCAACTGCTTAAGGAAGTTACCAGTTTAGTAAAAGGCTTCCTCTTGGACTGGTGGCCAGTCCTATACAATTTTTAAATAGTTTTGAAAGTTTCATTAGTTTTTATTTTTATTTAGTTTTAACTTTGGCTTTTGTACTGTATTTTAGTTTTAATATGTTATCAGTACTTGATAGCTAGTTTGGTTTACTTGTTATTTTTTGGAAAATGCTCAGTTTCTGTTTATATTAGTTTCAGTTAAAGTTTTAGTCTTACAACTTACAAGAACTTACATATAAGGGACAAAATCAAAAGACTTTAATTTGAATCCCAGATAAGGACAGAGGGCTGCAGCAACAAAAGCTACCTAACTGCTGTACCTGCCATTTACTGGCTAGTGCAGTACAGGGAAAAATCATAAAATAGCCACCGGAAATTAGATCTTCTATTAATGCATAATGATGAAGACACAAACTAAAACAAAACACATTCTTTCCTAAAATTCGGTTTCTTTTAATCAACATTATAAACGCTTAATACATCTTTTCAGTATAATTTATAATAAAGACACATATTTTCATATTCATGAATCTTTTATCTCTTAAAAATTAGCAAATCACATGTGATTTGCAAATTTTTGTCACAGAAGTAAGATAAATAATGCTAAACCCGACAGAGGGACAGGAAAAGAAAAGAAAAGAAAAGGAAAATAGAGACCATAGATAACAAGACCATGAAACCAGCCGCTGTATCTGTGGAAAACAAAAAAAAAAATGTCCTGTGGTCACTGGGCAAACCCGAGGGAGAACCTATGGGAGTACCTGTAAGCCGACGCAAGGAAGAGACACACAGAAACAAACAAACAGGAACAAGCAGCAGAAAACTGCATACAGCCACGACACTGGTAGTAACAAAAAAAAAAAAAAAAAAAAACTGCATGTATTTTATTTATGTAGGGCAAAGAAGCACAAATGTGTGTGTCTGGACAAATGTGTTAGTGTGTGTATGTGTATAAGAACAGACGTGCAGGGCATGCAGCCTAGATTTCACACAGATTATGCTCAGTTATGCATGCATAGGGGGCGCCAACCAGCGGCCCCACCTCAACAATCTAAGGAAGGCAGAGAGGACCCCAGACCTAGTCCACCAGCGGCCATCCCAGAGCTCAGAGACCAGGAAGACCACCACGGAGACAACTGGGACCCCACCCAGGGGGCCACAAAGGAAGCCCCCCAACAGAGACCCCAACAAGCACAGGGCAGAGGCCCCCCAGGAGCCACGAGCAACAGCACTCCAGCTCCCCCAGGGCCCTAGTCTGCCAGACACGGGACGGGGATCGAGACCCGAGCCCCACAACCCCAAGTACCATCAAAACACCACAGAAGAGCCCCCATCCCCCATACCCCAGACAGCTCCATGCAGTGGGACAGTACACCCCATTGCCACTGACCAGCTCAAAGCCCCGGGAGCCACGGCGCGCTTGGAGGCTGGTGCAGTTGCAGGGGAAATGAGGGCAGCGACCAGTCCGACACCAGCAGCAGCACAGGCGGGCCCGGGGACAGTAGATCCATAACCAGACCAGAAAAAAAAAAAAAAAAAAAAAAAAAAAAAAAAAATCCATGACCAATCCATAACCAGACCCAATCATAGTCCTAATCACTCCAATCAGACTCACTCGCACGCACACACACGCGCGCACCCAGTATAGTATCTACACATACACCTCGCACACACTTCAGCACCCCCCCCCCCCCCCACACACACACACACACACGCACACACAACAAGT
>JAUZNJ010039091.1:0-35163 GCA_034780135.1 Jordanella pulchra | reverse complement strand
TCTCTCATCTTTTTAAGTGGGAGAACTTGCACAATTGGTGACTGACTAAATACTTATTTTCCCCACTGTATATATATGCAGGACTATCAGTGTGAATGTTGAAGTCTCCCACAGTATTTAAGCAGCCATAATCAACACGAGTCACAGATGAAGGGTGATTGAAATCAATAAAAACATTTGTTTTGGATTAAATAGGCCTGCAAATATTCAAGAACAAATATCAAAGGCTCTTTAATCCAGAGAGCTGAATAGTCAGAAGAATCACATTTTCCCAGAAATACCTTTTTATACGTTAGTGAATCTTGTTTAAAGATTCACTAACATCCTCAGCTTTCCTTAGCTTCCTGTCCCCATGGAGAAAACTATAGTTCAGAGGTGCAACTCTTTAAAAAATAGGTTTATTGTTAAATTCATGTGACCATGAATGTTTTTTGTTTAAACACCAAGATTATGGTCTGACAGAAATCTAAAGTTCAATAAGGCTGGTTAGTGGCTGATATGTTCTCTGTAGCTGGTTGTACCTCACAATTTATGGCTTTAAGTTGATGTTTTTTGCTGCCTCTTATCCTTTTATCTTTGTTCTTTCTTTTACAACTATCTCCTATCAGGGTCCACAAGCCTTTCCATGAAATGATCATTTCTAACAGAGTGAGTAAGTGAGGAGATAAGTTAGGAGCAGCTCCAGGAAGATGCTGTTTCAGTGTTTTGTCAGAACAAAATCTGTTATTCCCTATAACATATATTGATTCATTCCAATTACTTTCCTATGAAAGTTTTCTTTCCACCTGCAAAAAAAGTCAAGTATTTTTAAATACTTCCAGTCATGTAGTTAGTAAAATCTAGATTTGGTCTAATTTGGATGTTGGCTCTCTGTTTGAGTATTTGGAAGATAGCAAATCATTTCACTCAACAGCAGTTTAGTATCAACCTTTAGGCTTTTATTGGGAAACAAATTGGGGCAAAGAACCACAGCATCGTCTTCATCATTAGCTCACATGTAAGATAGCATTTCAAACTAATCTAACAGTACAATCCTATCATATCAGAAAGAGGGCCCTCCATCATATGTTTCCCATCCAGTCAACAAGAAGATTTTTTCCCCTCCTTTAATAACTGAAACTGTAACATCAGGAAAAACCCGAGGCCCACTTAGAGCTGTCCTCATGCTCCGATGTCGCTCGTCAGACTTTGTGTCATTCGGTGGATCGTGGATCCTCCTGTCAACAAAGTCTAAAAGTCCAGCTCAGTTCAAAAAAAGGTGCTTCTCTCATTATGTTTTATAACATGACATGATCACTATTTAAAATATCCGTAGCTGTCTATTTCCGTGACCATTTTTTTCAGTTTAATTGGGGATAAAATGTCAGAATTCAGAAGCCAACGAGCTCATCTAAAGCTTCAAGTCGTCTCTTAAAATCTGTAAGAAATCTCACAATGCCCGGTCAAAATGCTTCATATCAAAAGGAGAGAGATTCTGAAAATAAGCAGCAGGTCTGTTTACATTCTGGTGTGATTGTCAGTTTGAATTCTCTGCAACTAGGAATGAGCTGGCTGGAGATTCAGAAGATTAAAACCACACTGTCCCGTTGCATTTAAACAGAAATGACCAATGTAAAGGTAAAAAAAAAAAATCATTTAAAACCAACTGCTGCAAAAACCCTGCAATCAAATCCATCTTAAACTGATTTTATAATAAAATCTATAAAACGGCTTTATTGATTATTCAGGTTTGAACTGAAACACAATATTTTTTTTTTTTAGGACTTGTATATTTTTTTTTTCCAGCCAGCTGGTTGGAAGTATGCAGCAACAGGTGGGGATGGGGCAGCAAATAATAGCATGAGTATCAGTGGTATTTCAAAGATGCCATCACATAAAAAAACAACAAATAATCCGTTAGCATCGTCGTAAAATCAGGTATTCACAGGTTGTGCTGAGGTAAAATTTTAGGATCACTAGAATACCTACATTCATAAGGCATAAATCTCCTGCTCCTGATTTGATTCCTGCAGGATGTAGCGAACGTGTACACAGGTTTGAACCCAATTAAATAAAAAAATAATAAAAAAAAAAACCCTGAAGACGGAGCAAGCTGGAGATTACGTCACATATCAGTAGTTTTCACAGTATCTTAACAGCTGATCTGATCATCATGGACGTCTGGACTACAAACTACATGCTTGTATCAAACAGTCCCAAAATACGGCCTTTCTGTTCGCGTGACTTCATTAAAAACAAGGAACAATAAAGTGCGTGGAAAAAAAGCACTTCATATTACCACGGGTAGGATGAGTTCAACAAGTTGCAAAAAGAACGTTAAAACGAGTCCCGTTCAACAAAGAGATAAAGTAGGAATTAGACAATAGGAACTTTCTGGACTGCATGCAAAACTACATGTGGTGTGAACTCTGCACTGTACCTGCAGGTGGCGCTACCAACAGGAGGAGTTCAGACGGTCAGAGCAGATGGGAAAACGTATAAAAAAAAAAAGTAACCCTCTGTCATACAGCTAAAGGGTGATCTAGATCAACTACATTCATGTTAAAAGGGTTCAAACTTAAATCCAGCGGGAATCCATTCAATCTGAGCTTCAACCAACAGCAGAACTACAAGCAGGTAATCTGATGGCTGCCTCCTCTCAGCAGCCATGAAAATACGCACACTAACCAAGAGGAAACAAAGCATCTGCTGCTCCTTTGCAGCTTTCTTGTATTCGCTCAATAAAGCAGAAACTATGGGGGAGTCAGATCTGCGGCAATAATCACTGACAATGGGGTCTGCGTGAGAAATATTATCAGCTGTTGAATAAAGAGCCTGAGAAAATGGACAAACGCGGACCGCATGGAGCATGGGAAGTTTGTTTTCAGAATAAACCGGAGTGACGGCCATCTTTGCTGCCTGCTTGAATACTGCTTCTGGTAAAAGAGGAGAAAAACTCACAAAAACCCAACAGCTGATGCCATATTTCCATATGAAAAACTACAACAAGCAGAGGCAGCCTTCAAAATAAAACGATATTAAAGTGCTATTAGGATCCCCCCACCCCCCCCACCCACTCAAAGTGGAGCAGCGGACTGATTAGAGGAAGGTGGAGACAGCAGGACTCAAAGTAGGGCTTGTAAAAAACAGAAAAAGGCTAAAACAAAGCTGCAAGATTTCTCTTTCTCCTGCTTGTCTCTGGGCAGCCAGCTTTCACTCCTTGGCTGTTTTGAGGACGGAGTCGTCTCCCAGGATTTTGCAGAGCTCATTGAGGCGACTTTGCATCTCGGGAATGCCGGCGAGCTGGGCTTCCAGCCGCTGCTTCTCTTCAGTCAGGGAAAGGCGGGTCGCCGAGTCCAGCTGCTCGAAGCGCCAGCCGCCCTCCCCGTCGAACTGCAGCAGGTGGGTGTGGTACTTCCTGATTTAGAGAAAGAGAGGTGGAAGATGTGATCGATTTTATAGCTGGTTTCATCCTACTTCATGTTTACTAAAGTATTTACTTGGGTTATTTTCAAGCGTGTAAATTGTGGAGGATCTAAAACATGTTAGTGTGACAAAAAAACAACAAAAACAGATGTTTTTTTTTTTTTTTTTAACAGCACGGAACCCAAAATAAAGTCCAAACAAAATAAAAAAAAATGCAAATAAAAATAAGGAATTTGTGTGTTTTTTTCATTTTTATTACAGTGAAAATAATAAATAACCAATAAACACTTTTAAAAAAGAAACCTTTAAGGGTTTTATATCCATTTGATTAAATTGAGTTTTTTTTTGAAATATTAAATGTATTTTTTTTTTGTGTGTGTTTTTATTTAATGGAGATTAAGAATACTTTACATTTATTGAATACGTAAGTAATATAAGTAAAACTGAAAACACAAAATCAGAGAGGAAAAAGACAAAGAAAAATAAAATCAGAAAAAAAAAGGGTTTAAATCTTTCCCAAATAAATACAAGAGGATTTAATGCAACCTCTATTTCCTCAAACTAGTATACATAGATAGTATTTTATAGGATATTAGATAATTTAAAAGCCACATTTGCAATTGGTTGATTCTTCTTTCAAATATTTGGTTTTTAATTGGAACTAAAATAATGTTATAGCAAAACAAAATGATTAATACAAAACTTTCTTGCCACTCACGATACGTCTGGTTGATCTATGTGAGTTTAGCTCATTGCTTAAAGCAGCGTCTTACCACAGGGAGGGTCGGTGCGTGATGGAGAGAAGGGAGATGCCGGCATCCTTGGCAGCCTGGAAAATCTTTCCCTCTACGTCGATGCTCACAGCGCTGGTGCACTCATCCAACAGGGCGTATTTAGGCCTAACACACAACGAGAAATCCAATCAGTTATTGCTAAAGAAAAACTAGCAAAGAAGTTGTTAATGTCGTTTTTTTTTTCCTCCATAGTCTTCAGATGTTATCTGTTTTTACTTTTTGACTCATTACTGGTTCATTTTTAGCATTTGAAATAACATTTGTGCTCTGATTGTTGGGCTGACACCCGTAATGAAACCGTTTAGGGAATATCATTATCAAGTTAAGAAATCAGCATTTTCTAGAAGAAAACATCAAACGTCGCCATCCCAAATGTTAAACAATTGTATATATTACTCAGCATTTTATTTTAATGGAAGAAATTACCTCAAAAGAACAGAAAAAATATAAAAGCAAAAAAAAAGAAAATGTGTGATTTCAATGGGAGTCAATGTCAAAAAAAACAAAAAAAAACAGAAAAGGACAGAAGCTGTTCTAATAAAATAAATAAATAAATAAAGAAAAGTTGTTTTGATTTGATCTCTGATGGTTTTCATGCACCAGCAGCTCATAGGAGCGGCTCCAGCTCTTCCCTGCGACGACCAAGAGATCTTCGAGTGTAAATGAGATCTAGAACATGTCAGTCTGGTCTTACTTGTGGTAGAACATGCGAGCCATGCCCATCCTCTGCTTCTCTCCTCCAGACAGAACATCCTTCCAGTCTAGCTCAGCATCCCATCCTTGACAGAGAGAAACATCTGGAAATCAGCTGTAATGTCTCTACTTTTAAAACTCTTTTTGCTTCACTATTTATCAGCTGGATTTAGTTGTTTCCTTGTGCTACCTAATAAGTCTGGCCTCAGTTTTCCAAGTTAAACAAACACTACAAAGATATGTAGGTTTACATGTTTGTACTTTTTTTAAAACCCCGGTTTATGGATCGGATTAGATGTAAAATCTATCATTTTACTATTTTACAAAGATCCAACAAAAACATAACAGATGCTTGTCTCTATCGCCGTCACTTTGACAAGCAGTGAGAAGTTTCTAATCTATTCCTGGAGTGCTGGTAAGACGTGGTTATGCAACACTAAAGAACATTATCTAGAGGCACAAGGTTGGTCATAATTAGTCCGATTTCATCAGGAGTCATCTGGCCAAACACAAACAGTAAATTATATACTGTAAAGGGATTTTTACTAGTATTTCTTTGGACTACATATCCCCATCTTTGAAAAACAAAAAAGCCACTAATGAGAAATAAATAGTTGATTTATTAACGGGACAAATAAAAAGGACAAAATTGTAAAAAAATAAAAAAAAAGAAGGAAAAATAAAAGAAATAACATAAAAAAGTAAAATAAGAAATAAAAAGGACCAAAAAAAAGGTGAAGAGTTATGACATGTTTTTTTTGTAATTTGTACTAAATACTAATTTGCTCATAATATAAACATTGATTTTTCTTGAAATTTCAGGAAAACAATCACTTCCAGGTAAAGATTCCCCGTTTGTTCTCCTACCTCCTTCTCTGGTGACGATATGATTCAGGTTGACGATGTCCAGGATGATCTCCAGGTCCTTGTCGCTCAGCCCTCTGGCAGCCATGTCCTCCACTGAGTCTGGGTAGATCACCTGGTCTCGCAGGGAACCCATTGACATGTATGGCCTGGACAAACACACAGATATACTTAATTGGGGCTCAATGGACGTTGCTTTGTTCTCTACAGGCTCGTTACAGTGAAAAGAAATCATGCGTATATACATGCAGCTCATCCCTTAAACTGCTACTGTTTCTATTGTATGTAATGTGACAGCTTTTCTTTCAGCTTCCAGGTGGCCGTCTCGCCTTAACTATAAAATATTCACCGCTCTGCAGGAGGGAGTGCACATCTCTCCTCTGCTTTGGGTACGATTACATCGCTGGGTCACCTTAAGGATGAGCTTCTGATTTAAATAATTGACTCATAACTTATATAACCGAATTTCCCTTCAGGGATTAATGAAGTATTATTAAAATGAATTGAATTTTGGACCATTCCTGTCAATACTAATAGGTATGCATATAGATCAGCTGTATCCAATTGAAAAGCTGAATAAATGTGTCTTTGTGTGCAAAAAATTAATAAATAATAATAATACTAAGGAATATACAGCCAATACTTCTCAGCAAGATTAAAAACATGATGTAAAAGCTTTTATATGAAGCAAATATAGCAGAAATAAAGACATATATATATATTATGGAGAAGTTTCCAATGAACCTGCAGTCGGCTGCTTATACTCTACTAAAAGACCAGTTATTCCCCTTCAAAGTTCTCGTTTCTACGCGGCCGACACACACACAGGTCCTGTTGCAAAGTATTAGATTACCGGTGAGGTTCGGCACCACCAGGTTTACAGCTCGGTTTCTGCAGAGGCGGATCTGATACCTCTGAGGGATGTAAAACATGTGTTCGGGGGAAGGTTTGTGCAGGCGGCCGCCGTAGACGGGCCACAGTCCGCTGAGGATCCTGAACAGGGAGCTCTTTCCGCAGCCGTTTGGGCCCGTGATCAGCAGGTGCATGCCTTCTTCTACCTGAAAGGGTGGGGGTGGGGGGGGGGCAACTCATCATTAAACTGAGAGCAGAAATAAAATATCATCAAGGTCTGGAATGCATACCTATTTATACTTCTTTAAGCTACACTTACAGGGTGTAATCCGTACTTTATACCACCGACCAGCATAGCGTCAGGTGATGCAACCCCTGCATACAGCTGTTATCTACACACTGTACATACTGTACCTGAGCTAATCTAAAGGCCAGATGAAGTCTGGAGGTTTAAAGCTCCTGACTCTGCAGAATAGTGATAACTTCCATATCACTGCCACCCTTTCTTTCACAAGAGCTCCATAGGCTAAGGTGTTTGAATGAATACTACAATAATAAGGCTCATTATTGTACCTATAGCGAAGATTTCTTTAAGATAACAATCCACTTGAAACTGCTGGGAGGAAAGAAAGGAAGGACGTAAAACACAAGTAAGCGAACAAGGAAGAAAAAGGAAGGATTAAGGTAATGAAAATAAATATACAAACATATTTCCATAGGTTTGTTTTGTTAATCCAAACTTTTCCACTCCATAAATGATTGCAATCAGATTTCAATTAGTTCTCTTTTTTTTTTTTTTTTTTCCCTCTTCTTTATGCACTAAATGAATTACGGCTGGTAACAAGAAAGCAAAAATCCCCAACTGGTTTCAAAGTTTCAGAAAATACATCTAAAGACTCAGTTACCCAGATACAGAGATCTCTGCATATGGAGTTTTTTTTATTTTTATTTAAGAACAAAATAACCCATATCATTTAGTTAATTAAAAAAAGACTACAAAAGATAGTAAATGCATAAAGCACAAATGTGATGTGCTGACATCTGAAGGAGTCGTCATCCTGAAGGGAGCAACACGTTGACACCCAAAGGAGAAATCTTTTTTCTAATGAGACTACAGGGATTTCCTGGAAATACTAATAAACACCATAAAGACCGCAGTCCTCATGGAGCTGGTGTGAGGCTCAGGTATTAAGAACAACTCAGGCTATTCAGGTTAAGAGTAATTTTAGGACATGGGATAAAAAAAAAATAAAAAATAAAAAAAAGTGTACCTCACCTTTAAGTTGAGGCATGACACCACGACATCTCCATTTGGTGTGATGATTGGGACGTTTTCACAAACAATGCCTTGATCCACGTCGATCACTTCACCTGCGGAGCGAAACCAGAGGCTAACAGATAAAAACTGCTACGTTTTTAAAGCAAATTTCCCACCTCTGAGTGTTTCATCTATAGTTACAGCAGGTAAAAAGAGAGGACATCCAAAGTGTTAAAGAGGATGTTGATTAAAACATTAGCATGGTGGCTAATTTTACTGAAAAAGCTGTGCTAATGTTCAAGAGAATCTAGATGTAACTCTGAATTCGAAGAGCTTTAAAAACATTTCCTAATCCAGCTGAGCCCATGTAAGCCCATCTTCAGCATAACCATAGAAACTGTAGGGGGAAACATCACCCTTCCTGTTAGCAGCTAAAAGTGTTGCTCTCCTTTCCAACCTGAAAGGTTAGACTTATTCATACATAACAAGATGTCAAGTTATGTTTAGTTTCCAATAACTACATTTTAAATAACTCACTAAAACGGAAAATTGTTTACTTTGAGTTTTTTCTTTACACAGTGCTAGCATCCACGCTAAATAGCGACGTGGTAGCTGTAGCTTGGAGATGGAAAGATGGAATTATTTATACTTTTGAGGTGATTTGGATTCAAAATGAACTCTTCGAAAAGAAACAAAAAAAAAAAGAAATGATCCCTTAAATATCAAGTAAGACTAGAAAGAAACCTTTAAGAGGTTGTTTGTTTTTTACGTTAGCAACTGTTTCATCTTTCACTGTATGGTTTCCACTTTTCTATTTGTACTTTTTACTTTTCTAGATCTGCATCAGATAAACTGAAACATGACCCGGTGACAGACAGCAAAAATCAATATTCTTTGTGGGTGTGGCTGTATTTTATCCAGATAAAGCCTAGCTTGCTTATGCAGTCATGTGACAAACCCAGACAAAGTCCCTTTAGAGTTGATATTTGCACATCCAGTGAGACTAACCCACCTTTTATCTCCAGCGGCCCGTCTATGTGCATCCCGGGTTTGCTCTTCAGGGCTGTTCCTGTCATGGCAGAGAGAGAGGAGCGCTTGTAGATCCCCCTCTGGACGTCCTCGAACACCACAAACATGTTGTGGACCCTTGCAGTGTAGCCGGCCAGCTCTGTGACCTGTGGCAACGAATACACCCAGGGGGGGGGGATAATGGTCAACGAGGAAGACGTCAGAAAGCAACGTTAATACGACCCTAGAGAGAAGCAGGCTGTGTCATGGGATCACTGTGACCAGCGAGTCTAAACTGAGGTGACCCGAGGGCTTAAAGCAGGAGATGCACAAAAACAGGCTGGAGAAAAAGGGCAGAAGTCCAACTGTGAGTTTAGGCGCTGATGGCAGAAATCAGAGTATAAAACAAGGTTGCTCATGACTTCCTGTTTCCCTTAAAGAACATACATGACCAAAAACACGGGCAATTTCTTCAAGCCACTCTTCAAAATGGAACAAAACCTATTGAAGTCACTGAGATCAATCAATATTTATTTATAAAGCACTTCAGCCCAGAAAGAAGTGTTTCAAAATAAATGACAAAAAATATAGAAGAAAAAAAAAAGGAAGCTGTAAAAGACAATTTCTTAGTTAAAATGAAAGAAACACAAGAGAAGTTTGATTCACCGTGAATTTTAAATTATGGAGTGAATTATGCTCCATTATTGTTGCAAGCAGAGAAAATTTTTTTTAGATGGAAGTTGTAAAAAACCTGCAATCCAGATATGAAACTGCATTTTTTTTATCTTTAAGATTTATTTATTGTTTTTTTTATATATATCTTTCATATTGAATATTTTGTATATTTTTGACTGCGTTTCACAAATTGCATTTAACAGATCATTTTCTCCTCACTCCGAAGTTCATTTATATTGGACTGTATGGATGTTAGCATCAACAATGTACTGGGTTTGAAGTGAAAAGAATGTGATCTATAAACGTGAAAAGAATAAAAAATAATAAAACTCAATCTGACAAAAAAAAAACAAAAAACAACGTGAAACTAAAAAAATCTGTAAATCGTTTTTGAAAACCAGCAAAGTTAATTTTTTTATTAAGTACCTTTACTTTTGTTATCTCTGGATTGTATTTTTTTTAAATCTCCATTCACAAAACATTTTTCTTGGCTTACAGCAATAATGGAACAAACTTCACTCCGTATAAAAGTTTCCTAAAGTTACAAAATTTGATCTTAAAATAACCGACAAGCTCAAACTTCCTTATATTTAAAACCACAACAAAGCAAACAAAAAAAGTAAACATTTTTAGGGATTTCCTGATCAGATGTCCATCAGTGGGGTCCTGATCAAGACATTTTTCAAACAGTAAATCTCTGCCACTGACTGAACTCAAATCTATACCTGTAAACAATCCGGTAGAGAGAAGGAAGCCGTTACTCCAAAATCAATCATGGAAGAGATGTACAGATGATGCTGTTTATCATTTTGCTTTAGGAGGGACTGATGCATAAAATGCAGTGGAGCAAAATCTCAATAAGGTATAAGAAAACAAAATTTCAATATTATGACATTTAGCTAATGAAAATCTCTTTTTGTATTCCTGCTGGATTTATCCAATTAGGAAAGCAAACCTTCATTAAGGAGCAGGAAAAGGAGTCTGTGTGTTCAGACCACTGGAGGCTTTGCCCCCCCGATGCTAGATAATAGCGGCTGTTGACACAGCTTGACAAAATCAAACATTGCAGAGAATTTCTGAGAATCTGCAGAGCCGACGTGAGACAGCAGAGATAAAAATCCCCTCATGTTCTTTCACCCAGTCACGAGTACAACGGAATGTACAGTTCTGGATGCGAGTTTGCATACCCTCAACATGAAAATGTCACGTCAATATTAGGCTTTCATCTACTTTTCGGAACCACTCTTACCTTTGCATTTTTGTTCTTTTCTAATAACCCATCCTGTGACTTTCATACTGTACACATATCATAATGTCATCAACTGAAATAAGAGTGCAGGTCCACTTCCAAAACCCCGCACTCTGATGCCTGGTAGCAAAATATAATAAAATGAACTGCAGCTTCTTTTCAAACTGCCTGGTTGCAACCTTTGGATTGATTGATTGTAAATCCTTTATCATTTATTCTTTTACTAAAACTGATCATAACCTATTACTCTACCAATTAATCAGAGGTACACTGGAAAGTTCTTCAAAGTTTAAACATAACAATTCACCCCTTAGACGGCTCATGCTGTCTGTCCAGTTGAAGTGACATTTCTTTGCAGAGCAAAGAAAGCCACCAATCTCCTCTTTTTAAATATCCTTGCAGGATTTCTCTAAAAACAGGCTACCTAAAAAGAAGCTGGAGCCTCGTTTTGCTGAATGCAAATGAATAAAAAGAAATTCATCCCATTGGGTTTGCTGAAAGGGTGCTGAAGTAAAGCCTGGCGGGACGGGAGGGAAAGTAAGAGGGTTGAAAGATCAACAGATGGTGGATTATTCAAAGCAAAGCTAAGCCTGAGAGAAGGAGCTGTGAACGCACACACAGCTCGCCGCTGACCGCAGAGAACGCCATATCATTTTGATGCTTGTCGCGTCAGCTATGACACATATGCAGCAGTGTTTGCATGTTACAAATAATCAAACCTCAAAGAACGGAGCGGGAAGGGATCTGAAAGGTGACGACACACACATACACACACGGCACTGTTCTGTTGGAAACAGGAACTGTTTCCTGCGAGGTTTGCTCCTTATGCTGTAACATTATCTGTTTATTTTGTTTTGTAAAGCAGGAAAATCAAAGATGAGATATTAGGGAATAAGTTGATGATAAGAACAATAATTGAATGTATATAGCTGACAAAAAAAAAGAACCAAAAAATCAAGACAGGGGGACTCGCAGCTCTGCATCTGCCAAACAAACTTTGAGAAAAGAACGGAAATTAAAGCTGCTATAACCTGTTGGAAGTGTGTGACCTTTAAAAGGTGCTGGGATGATGCTTTTCATCGTTGTGCTTCAACGGCATTTTGCTGAACAGTAGAGACCTGCAGGGGACGGTGAGGGGAGCTGAGGAAGTCTCTACAATCAGTTCTTTTTAAAACTTATTTTAATTCAGATTATTCCAGTCAAATAACAAGACGTTTATAACTTATTATGAAGTTGTCCAGGAAACCAAGTTGTGTTCCAACCTCTAATTCCTGAGAGAAAAAAAAAACATATATTTTCGTTAAATAAAAAGGGAGAAGTGGGGATTTAAAGATGTAAAGAAATGCAATCAATAGAATATCTTTTAAAATGAATCAAAAATTACGACTTTTTACAACCCAGCAGAATCTCTGCAACATGCTGATCAGTTTATAGAATCCATTTCATTGCAGGTTCATTTCAATATCCACTCAAGTTATTTTCACAGCTACGTGTAACAAACGTCAAGCTTCTGTCTTCTTTAACTGCATACCATTTATAACCCAATAAAACAAGAATAAGTTGAGTTTCTTCCAGAAATCGTGCTGCAGACGCTTTTATTTTAAGCCTGTGCTTCTCAGTCGACACTCAGGTTGGAGGAATGTGGCACGATGGAGGTGGCAGAGATAAGGAAGCTGAAAACACGCCACTACAGCTAGTTTCAATTCCTCATCGTCACCACAAAAACACACTTTAAGAACCTTTTGACGTCATCCATGTTGTAGTATCGAGGGCTGTTCATTAAAAGTAAGATAAATCTACAGTGTGCAAATTTATGTGGGATTTATGCAAACGCTAAATGGTTGAGTCTTTTATTTTTTTTTAGAATAACTAACTTGTTGAAGGGTTTTTTGGATGTTTTTTTGCTCCAACCTACATCATTATAAATTAAAAGCATGATTGCCCAAACCTCTTTATAGGAGGACATGATCCTCTCGATCGCATCGGCTCCAGAGGCCAAGAGGTTACGAGCGGTGGTGAACGCCTCCGTCCTCTCGCTCACCATCATGTGCGCCTGTCCGGATGCTGTTTCTGCAGACAAATAAAGTCGCAAGGTGGAGTTTTCACGCATGCGCGTCGAATTCTGTTCAAAAGGAAAGGAGGTAACGACTTCCTACCGTTGTCGGCGAAGCCGGTGGCGGTTATGATGGGCACGGCCACCATGACGAGCCCGCTGCCGCTCCAAACGTACTTCATGAGGAACTGCTCGATCATGATGTACCAGAGACGCTTGGAGAGGATGAGGTTCATCTGATCGGCCAGAGCTTGGTAGCACTTCTGCAGCTGACACATCTCCACCTGCAAAGAACAGTCCATCATGGTGGAGAAGAGAAGAATAATGATTATAGTGGCAAAATAAATGACATTTTAATCTTATTTTACAAATAAATCAACAACTTTTGCTCCAACTGCACGTTTCTAGGCTTGACTGGATGGAAACTGTCTGTAAGCCCTGATTTTCCAAATGTTGACACAAATTCTCCACTTGATTTAGATCTGGACTTAGACTGAGCCTCTTTAAGTTATATGTTAAGGCTTAAATCGGGGGCCTGCAAGTTTTATAACCCAAAGAGCCATTTTTGACTTCAGTCCATCTGATAAAACTCTTTAAAGCTGCAAAATACGGCATGAGTTTTTTTTATATAAATATCCACGTGTCATTTTTAAAGAGCCAGTGTACTATATCAACTTTCAGGAAGAAATGAAGGAAAAAACTTTCAGAAAGAGAATAAACGTGTTTTTAAAGGGTTGCTGATACTTCATGACATTTATGTTTTTAAAAATAGATTTTTCCCCCTTAAAAAACATAGAAAAAATATATATTTATTTTGTAAATGAAAAAAAAAACAATGTTTGACTTCAGTTCGGTTAACAAAACTCAAGTAGAGTTTGTGAAACCTTTTTGTGTAAAAGAAAATGATAACTTATATCTACAAAAGGTGTCAGATATTTTTGAAAAATCACCTTGAAAAAACATTTTTCCAACTTAAAAACACTATTATTATTATTTCAAATTCATTGCAATTCAGATAAAATGCTAAAACAACAATATCTATTGTTGTAAAAATTAGCCTCTTGGTCATTTCTAGCCAGTGATGAAGAGCCAATGCTGAATGCTGAAGATCCCCTGGCCTAAACTATTCCACAGCAGTGTTGGCTGCAAGAAGGTGAACCTCTAACCTTGTCTTGTGTCTCTAGCAGCCTCCAATAGTTGTTTTAACTCTACCCACAGTACTTGTTGATGAAAGGTACCCCAACAGCATGATGCATCCACCACCATGTGTGGATGGTGGATTCAGTGTGATGTGCTTGTGCACATCACCTAATACTTATTTTTTTACATTTCAAATACACAGATTTGTGTTGCATTAAACAGATTTATAGATTTATATCAACGAGATTTGAGAAGCAAAATATTGTTTTAAATGTCAATAACATAAATTACCTTGTGTCCTCTGTAAAAAGCTATTTCCTCAGCATTAGCAATAATCCTGGAGTGCACATAACGCAGGTAACCCTTTCTGTGCGCTTCCTCTGCAACCAGTTTGCCAAACTTTGGGGAACATGCACGCAGGACCTTGGCCGTGGCAAAGACCACCAGCCCGGCCAGCAGGGTGGGCCCGCTGGCGTTGGCTCCCCTCGCCCTGGCGGTTTGAATCAGCGTGTAAGAGGTCAGCATCACATCAAGGATCGGTTTGGTGAGGTTGGAATAGAGATGGGCCACAGATTGGGAGAACATCATCACATCCTCGGTGAGAGACTGATCCGGGTTGGCGAGCCTCCCGTCCATGTTACTGACTTTGTAATAGGTCTGATCGGTGAAGTAGGTCCGGTAAGCGTGGTTGACCAGCCGGGTGCGGAAGGCCAGAGCCAGCTTGCACTCCAGGTACCGGATGGCGCTGTTGACGAACGTAGCCGGGATGGCGATGAGGAGCCATTTCATAAGCTGCATGATGAAGTGCCGGGGTTTTTTCTCCACGATCGTCTTCACTATCTTCCCATCTAGACTGGCCACGTAAATGGACAGAAAAGTCCTAGAGATCAGCGCCACAGAGTGCAAACACAGCAAAGCTAGCTCTTTAGAAACCAGCTTGGGGAAGAGGATTTTAGCAAGTTCTAGGATCTGCTTGAAAAACTCCGCATTGACTCCTGGGGATGCTTTCCTGTCATCCACCGCGTCTATCTGAGCTTTCCCTGGACATGATGAGCCATTCTCCGCCTTGGAGACCAACTGGTCGCTGTTGTGCTTTTTCTTTCCGCAGAGCTGCTTCCAGATGATGGGGTACAGCGTTTTAACGCCGTAAGCGGCGGCCGCCAGGAACAACGCTTTTTTCGCCGCGGCCGTTCGGTCCCATTTCACCCCGGCCGCCGCATCGAGGATCTTGGACATCTTTTCAAACGTTGATCGTCCGTGCAACATCCATCCCCTGGAGAAAAAAAAAGCACGGATTCACCTCGCCGTCGTTAAAAGCGGAGAGGTGGGCTTTGGATGTTTGTGAAGATGTGAGGAAAGGAACCGTTACATTCTGCTGCTTTCGCACCTGCGACAAGCGGAACGATGGGCACTAAACATCCATTTCCGGGTACTGCTACCAAAATTAAGCTGTTTTCACGACATCTTCTGGACCTTTTATTCTGCAAAGCAGGGTGATTTCCGGTTAAAACACTACTTGGTGTTAGTTTGATGACCGTCTTTGGTAGAGCTTTTCTGATTGGTCGCCCCCCCACCAACACTGAAGACTGTAGCGCTAATTTGATTGGCTAATCTACTTCCGGAAATAAATTCCCAGCTCCTGATTATTAAACAAAGTTGTGCTTAGCTGTTTCGTGTCTAGAAAAAACGTCGAATAGACTCTAAATGAATTGAAATTTGGAGCCGTATTAAATCTTAAATAAACATAAATGCCTTAAAACAATTTTTGTGACGGTTTATCTCTTAAACTAAAAGACATTTAATGATATTCGTACCTCCCAGTCAGTTCATGACCCAGTTTCTTAAATGTCTGTATTTTATTTCCTCTATAAGGAATTTATTTTATTTAAACAACCCCCCCCCCCCCCCCCACCCCATGTTCGCTACCTACTGGATGATAGTCTATATTTTCGTAGCTAATCTTTTATATATGAGTAATATAGTTATTAAAACCCATATGTTTTGAATTACTTGTCTTTTTGACAACTTTTGACTGGTTATTTCCAGGATTACAACGCAAACAACGTCTAGTGGTCTTATTCTGTGACCTTTTGCTGTTGCTGCATGTGTGTAACACAGGAAATGGATCAGAATGATGTGGATGACACAGCTATATCACCCTGTTGTGTTTAAAGTTCAAAATACAAAAAAATGTATATACCGTGAACTGTGTCAACAAACACCGACTCGATCTAAATCTGATTCCAAACTCCAATACAAGGTTTCCTTGGATATAAGTAAACATGATTGGCATTAAAAATTGGCATTAAAAATGCTTGAAGGACATAAACGAGTTAAAGTAAAGTCGTCCATTTCCAACCAGTAGAAAGGGGATTCCTAAGCGGCGCGTGCGGTATTGGGATTCCTCGCCTCGCGCCCTACCGTTGACAAGCACAATAGCTACATATTTGTTGTAAAATGAAACTTTTAAAGTTGGTTTTAAGTGGTTTTATATGACCAAAATTGCCAACAAGATGAATTGGGTCGGTGGTTCGAGGTAGGAGTCGATAAAATACTTTTCTTACCTGTTCCATCGTCAAGTCGACACGCCAGCTAACAAAAATAATGGCTATTCTCTGACTTTTTAGGAATCGGTTAGTGATGAAGAATGATGCAAAAAAGCAAAGGGTGAGGCTATGTTTTTACACTTTGTTGGCTTCGGTTAGTTGCTCATAATACAACCGCTGCTTACTGTACTTTATTATCCTTTTGTGTCAAAAGGAGTTTTTTGCAAAGAGAAAACTGCAGCAAAAACTACAGAACTTGGGAGTAACTCCGCCTGCTGCCTCTTCTGGAGACATCAGCACCGGGAGCACAGATCTTCTGACCTTGTTTGTTGTCAACCAGATAGCTTCCAAAAAAACTCATCGAGGTAAAGCCATCACCAAACAGCCATGGGAAGAAAAAAACGGAAAAACCCATGTTAAATGTTAGAATATTTACCAGCTTTCTCCTTCGAAAAAGTCATTTATTGCAATTAAAATAGTAAAACTAACATAATTTACATAGAAATGTGTTTTATAAATGAGTTAAAATTGAGGATATCCTACTGTATTTTATGGATTTGGGCTTCAATCCAGTCCAGGATCTATTTTTTATATTCTTGTTATGTTTACTGTCAAAATCATGATACAGGTTCGAGTGCAGGAAAGCTTTCCAAACCATGACACTTCCTACTCCATGCTTTGCATTGCTTTAAGGCATAGAGCACCAATCCTTTATTTGTTTTACCCCACTAGTGTTTTGGAAAAATTGCTTGAAACTTGAGAACTTCATGTCAGCCGGCATATTCATCTGTACGTTTTCTTTAAAGAGTAAAAGTAGAAAAAACAAAAACTTTGAACAGGATGGGTTTGTCTAAGAAAAAAAAATACTTTCTCTATTTAAAACATGTGATATAATTAGACCTTAAATGACCCTAACAGTGAAGGAGTTGCAGTAATTCTCTCTACATATTGATGTGTCTTGTTTTTTTGATGGTGTTTGATGTAACCAACACTTGTGAATATTTTGCACCGCTGTGTTACCATACGACAGATAAGAAAAGATCATGTCTTAAAATGAAATATTAAGGCGTTTGCCTTTTTTTTCTTTTCTCCAGAACCTCCAAAAGTAGCCGTCTTTGGCAGGTCTAAAAGATCCAGGCACCGGATGGTTCTACCAATGAGCCCGTGTTCTCCATCCCGTCTCAGCCTTGTCGAGGGCCCGGTTCAGAGCAGGTGAAGCTGGTGAAATCCACACTACAGGGCGGGTACGTTGTAGCTTTTTGATTATTTGTACAGAGCAAACTGTTTGTTTTAAACTAGTTGTAGGGAGAACACCGAACAAAACGCTCCACAGAGGATCAAGTATGGCCAGGTTGGTCTCGCTTTTGTATAGTTTAATACTTTATTCATTTTTTTTTTAACAATAATAAGCTTCTCTTTCAAACAATCACAAGTCATCGCCAGTACTGGAGTCAGCATTTTCAGACAAGTGTGCATCTGACTTCCTGCCACCCATAAATGACCCATCCATGTCCATCTCCCCTTCAGGCCACGGTTTGACCAAACAAACAGCCATGAAGCAGAATTCTCTGTACATTTACTCACTAAATGAACTCCTTTTGTGTAATGACTGATGAAAATCTGGTACCTCCAGGATTTTTCCCACTGGTGATGCAAAGACAGGCTCAGTCACAGGCTCTTCCTCACTATTCTCCTTCACTGTGGGACACGTCAACGTTGCCACAAGCTGAGGTAAGAAAAAAGATGAATAGAGCACCGCTTGTTCTTAACACGGTAGCTTTTATTTATTTTTGGGTTTTTTTGGGATCATTTATGCTTCAAAAATCTGTAGGAATCCTGAAATAATGTAACTCATTATGTCTATAACATCAATCTTAGAGTTAATCAGTGTTTGCTGCTGTCGTAGTTTCAGCCCTTCTCCCAGCCCAGAAGTATGACAGATCCTGTCTCCTGGTCTGTCCGATCCAACCCACCTCCTTTCCAGCTGGGAACTCCAACATCATCCCAATTCCTATTTGGAAGTCCAAACCCAGAGTGAGGAATGAAAACACAATTAAGGAGAATTTTTTTATTTTATTTTGGAATGAATATAATCTCCATTTATTTATTTGTTTTACAGTAAAACTGAAAGAGGAGTTCATGGTGGACATTCAGGTCCCTTTATTGTGAATCAGCCTGAACATCCCACTCTGGAATTTCCAAGAAGCCACTCTGAACCCCTCCATGTGTTTGAAGAGGAAGACTTCCCAATGTTTAATGATAATAACCAAGGAACAGAAAGTAAAAAACTCCTGAAAACCTTAACAACAACACTGAGCTCTGTAACATGCTTAAAATTTGGATGTTTTATCTCAGGTGCTCCCTTTGGGAATGCAGGTTCAAGCGTATATCTCAGAGGTGGATCATCAGTGAGAGCTCCATCCCCTCAGTAGGTGTCTGTAGTTTAATGTGATATTGAGTTCGTTTTGTGTCTCTTTTAATATTTCTTTTTCTTAATTCTTTTTGTCAGAACTGTGCCTAATCCTCAGGCTGCTGGAATGGAGGTAAAACTCAAATCTTAATGGTTTTGTCTCCACCTAGTGTTGGAATCTGTAGCTGCAGCTGTTCTATTAAACCAACAGAGGATAAAAAATGTCTGAAGTGATCTTTTTAGCTAGCTTTTTGTTGTTATCATTTTGATAGGACCATATGCAGGGTTTATTGTTTCAAATATTTGTCTGCTTCTTTCTCAGCTTTCCAACTGCAGTGAAACTAATTCCTGTAAGTTTTGTGAACATCCTCCAGTATGTAGCTCAGTCATTGTGTGCTGGATGTGAAAAAGCTCCCTGAACTGAATAGCTGTGTGTTTAAAACCCACAGCATGTCTGGGAGAGAATGCAGGGCTTTCGGAAAGCTTTGAATATTCGCCAAGTTGTTCATGCAGGGCAGGTTACCTCAGTTCAGACTCCAATGATGTAAGTTCATTTGCATTTGTAAACCCTGCCAATTTCCTGAATTACTATCAATGTGGAGGCACTCCACTTTTTTTTTTGTTTTCTCACAGAAATCAAAGCGTGAACTGGAATGTGCTAATTCTTGAGACATTCCTTAAAGGATTACTTCTATCACTTAACATACAGTTTTGAGTGAAAAACCCTTTTATTTAGTCACGGATTGTGTTAAAAGATTTCCCTTTACCATACTGGTCAGTTGGATATTAGTACGATAGTGAAAAGAGGCTCTACCCTCATTATTATACATATTGGATTAGAGAAGTTTTACGCAAATCAGTGAGATTCTCCTGAAAAGACTGAAATAATTGGAGCCTGTTGTGATTCATCATGGAGTCTCTAGGTAGTTAACTAGGTGATACAGGTTAATGGCCTCATTCTGTGTTTTTTGTCCATGAGTGTAAATTTCTACTGCTGTCGTTAAAGATAATTCCACGTCTTTTTGCCTACAAGCTTGTTGTGCATGTTTTGGCAGACAAACATTTTTTTTTAAGTGAAACCTGAAAGTAACGAATGCATGTGTTGGAAGTCGATATGGTTCCGATGCTAAAAGACCCACAGAGTTTAATTAAATCCCAAGACCTCATAACACAGGGTTGAGTTACCTTTTATTTTCTAATATCGTTAACAGTCTAATACTAACACTGTTCTTTTCTCCTATGTAATTTAGGATGAACCTTGCTGCGGGTCGTGTCACCAAGACTCTGCTTTTTATCTGGATGAAGCCCGTTGTTCTGATGGTCTGAAATCAGCCTCGCAGAGAATTACAGTCCTCTCCCAGCAGAGGCCTCTCTCCCCTCTAATGAGATCCAAAACGAATGTCAGAGTAACCCCAAACACCATGCTGAATGAGCCCATCACAGATGCAGCCTCTGAGGGCCAGCAGACAGGGAGCTTCAAGCCTCCATCCTCATCTCCTCGCCCTCTAGGTGAAATATGTGGCTGTAAGAAAATGTTCACTGAGAGTGAAGACGTAAGCACTCAGACAGCTTACCCCAGTGCAGCTGACACTCGTGATGCTTCAACTCAGTGCAGCTTTGTTGAAAACACAAAGACCAGAGACTCTGGCTTCCCTTTGCTTCGACCAGCTGTTGACGCGTCTCAACAGTTCCCAGCAAATGAGAGGGAGACAGAAACAGAGCCACAGGCACTCAGAGCTCCATCAAAGGGCTCAGGAAGTAAAGATGGAGTGGCTCTTTTGAGCTGGAAGAAACCAAAGAATGCCTCAGGAAGCATGGCTTTTAACAATGTCGCTGCAGAGAAGAGACCCATCAAACCTTCACATGGTTTTTGGAGTTTAAGAGGTATTATGTAGAGTTGGAACCATAGATTTA
Organism: Jordanella pulchra; assembly: GCA_034780135.1. Classification (NCBI taxonomy): domain Eukaryota; kingdom Metazoa; phylum Chordata; class Actinopteri; order Cyprinodontiformes; family Cyprinodontidae; genus Jordanella; species Jordanella pulchra. Next base: position 14,302 of record JAUZNJ010039091.1, on the reverse strand, counting down.
CACACAACCTGATGTGTTAATCTCACCTGACGTTAAATCCTGCTAAATGCTTCTTGTTTATTTAAGATTCCTAACATGTATGTAGAAATAATACCAAGTATGGTCGTCCTAATGTAACACAATTAAGGTTTAGCCTTATTTAATGTATATCAGTAAGAAAAAAAAAGTGATCATTTGTTTTCAGCTCAATGTATTTAATATTGAAGTTCTACTTTGTTGAAAGTCGGACTACGCTCATGTTTCTCACAAAGGAGAGGAAAATGGAGAAAAGAGAGAGGAGACGGGGCGAGATGAAAACAACCCTTTGGTGAGAGAGGTGTTCGACGAGGGAAGAGAGGAGGTCACATCTCCCGGCAGAGGTCACACACTCTCAGAGGAGGCAGAGACGCTTCGAGAAATCGCCGATGTTTTACTCCTGCTGAAGCAGAGGATGAATGATCAGGAGTGATAGAAGGAAAGGAGGCAGATACAGGAAACCAGACATGAAGAATTCATTGTTCCAGCTGAAGTGGGCTTAATTTAGTGAACCATATAAAATATATGTTGTTATATAATAAAACAAAAAGCCTTCACTTAGACTCTCGAGTTTATTTCATTCCTCACATACATCCAGCTGGATGGAGATTTTCATCCTTATATTATATAAACTCTAGCAAAACATTTACATTTTGAACAATAATCAAATATAACATACAGATTTCTTTTCATCCGTGTGTTTATTACCCAGTAAGATAGAAACATGTAAGTAGATCACATAAGATAAAAAACAGCTTTACCAGAAGTACACATTACATGGCCTCTCTGCCACAGAAAGGTACTAACAACTGGAGGGCTAAACATCACTGTATCTGATGCACGTCGTATGAGAGGTAAACAACTTTTAATATTGTGTCAACACATCTTTAGTGCAATATATGTACAAAATTAGTATGATTTTAAGACAGCTACGGGACATGTTCCCTGTTGGCCTACTACTACACATCACAGGTGCTCTTCATATTAATCTTTAAAGATGCCATTTATACTCTCAACTTTAATCAGTGTCTTGGAAAAGTATTAATTCTTGAACCTTTTTTATTTTTACAACTAAACATAAATGTATTTTCTTAGGTCACTAAGGTGGATTAATATTTAAAAAAGTGCAGAATATGGGGGGAAAAATAAGAATTTGGAAACTAGAGCATAAAGTAAACATGTTAATGTGATTTGAGCAGAAATAATCCAGAATTCCATCTTCTAAATCAAATAGAACTTTGAACATAAAGCCAGAGCTACAGCCGAATACCAGTAGCTTAAATGAAACTGTTTTCATGTGTTTTTATGGTGTATGTGACATGACAAATGCACAGCACTTTGTCAGATTTATATTCATCCAAAAAAGCCATGCAGGATTTTCCTCCCACTTTACAACAATTCAACTTTTCTTTGTTGGTCTATCACATAAAATTCAAATAAAACAGATCATCAAGTTCAAGGACCACAAACACTTCTGCAAGGCACCTTGTACCATTTTCCAGCAATGCAACAAGAAGAGGCACCTTTCTCATCACATAGAGCAAAAACCTGTGAGGTTTAGTGGCTAGCTGAGGAAAACTCCCCCTTTTTTATTCTGTATTTATTTTTTTTACTACTATGGCTGTCCTTAAACCACATTTTTGGTTAGAAGTTTGTACAATTTCCACATGAGGGCGCTACTCTCCTGCTTTTCAACAGTATTTAACTACCATCTCTTGTATAAATCCCCCAGTTTTGTATGCCTACCTGTGTCCCTTTGAATAGTATATCTTAAATTTATCCCAATGCAGCATGGGAGTTCAAACATTTTTACCTTTATTAAAACAGATATATTTTAATAGAGATGCAGCATATTTACTTTATTTAGTCAGAGTTATTGTTACACAGTTTTATTCTTTTTCATTTTTACTTCCATGGTTTTTTGCTACAAAGGGACCTTCCTGAAGTCAAGAGCAAAGCAGTCACTACACACCGGTTGTTACAAAACATTGCCAAAAATACGTTAAAGCAGACAGAAACAAAATGGTCTTCTAGTTTGTACATAAGGCTATGAAGGAAGACAAAAAGACAACCAATTGGAACTTAAAAGAAGCCATTTAAACATGCAATGAATGCAACAAATAGTGGCATTAGGCACATTACACAGGCACTAATATTACCATGTCCATTATAGTAAGTTTTACTTGACTGCTGCCTCCGAACATAATACATTTACAATATGTCCAGTAAGCAGATCCTCTGAGGAGTGGTTAGTGAGACTCATCTTAGGGGGACTTGTTGGCACATCTTGTGGCAGTAGGATTAAACTCTGTGCTAAAAGAACACACTTTGCTTTGGACTCAAGAAACTTAAAAACCTGAACTATTTAGGAAAGAAAACTTCCTTAACATAACATCCAAAGGGCTCTCAATGCTAGTGTGCTAAGGTGTAACATTGTGCATGTCTGCTGATTGCTTTTCATAAAACGTTTTCAGACCATCAACAAACTGGAGACTACCAACTAGGGGAGCTAACATTACCGCATTATGCTACAAGCTGAAACAACACTAATTGGAAACGTATCTCATACTGAAAGGTATAACGGCACTATGGAGATACAACAAGTCACGATAACAGCTGTCAGGTCAGCTAAGGTGATGTGGTTTCCAAGCGACACATGTATTGTACCTTTTAGGAACAAAGTTGTACCAGAATATTTTGCATTGAGTGTTTGGGGAAACAGTCTCGCCTCCTGATCGAGGTCTGTCTTAACCTCACGGTGAGGGGAACCAGTGGCACCGATCACAAAATGAGATGGATATTACAGACCGGATAACTCTATAGGTTTCATCTGAGAAATCCAGAGCAGGTTTCAGCAACCAGGAAGCTCTTCCTAGTCCACGTCCGAAGCGTCGTTGTCCGACAGATGGTAATTAGAACCTTTGACGCGGATGTACTCAACCTGACGGCCCTCGTCCGAGTCGGAGGCGCCGCAGGAGCAGAGCTGATTTTCAAACAGCGCCTCGATCTCCTCCAGGCGGCGAGCTTTGGTTTCTGGCAGGCAGCCGTAGATGAAGATGAAGCCCAGCAGCGCCATGCTGGAGTACAAGAAGAAAGCTCCTGGGGGAAACAGAGGAATGCTTGTTCAGAAGTTGCCCCCCATGAGGGTGAGAAACTTAATTTTTGGGGGGGGGTTTCCTACAAGAAACACTGTCCAGAAATGTCTAGAATCACTTTGAGCTTCTATTAGAATACATTTGAGATGAACTTTTGTATTCTTCCTTTAAAGAAATGTCAATTTAGTCATTTTAAAAGTGGATAAGTAGGGAATTGTGAGATGAAAAGATGTGTGGGAAGCCTGGGAAAAGAATCCGCCTTTGTGACAGCAAATCCAAGAAGCAGCTATTACAGGATGCTAATCGCCTACACACTTCAGCAGAAGATTAAAGTACAAGCTGTTGAATAAAAATGTTTTACCAGGCTGAAATATTGCTTTCCGCCTGCCAGTGAGGATATGATGAAGGATGTGTGGAGTAACAAGATTCTGTCAGCGTTGCACAAAATGCATCGGATCAGAAGAAATAAAACAGAAAGAGCAGAGGGTTTATTGAGATCTCCCCGCTCTTATGATTTCCTTTTGCCATTTTGGTTGCAACCATGGATAATTGTATGGTAAATACCACCTCAATGTCAACATAGTGCGTTTTTCTTTCTTTTTTACAACCATATTAATGGGTTAACAACAGGTCAAATCGATAATTTGCTCAGGAAGCCTCAATCAACTCCTTGGGTTGATCGATTTCTAGCTCTACTAAAGGGCAGCCTCTGCCTGACGGAGGAGAATCCTACTGAAACATGACACTCCTGCAGGTTAAATATTAATCTTTCTTATTCATTATTTCTTATTAGTTGTCTTTATTTGGAGATATGTTATTATATATTCTTCAATTAAAAATACTTTATTGCAACATTAAATAAATAAAAATACCCACCATAGTAAGTTAGGTACTGAGCCAGATGGAGGAAGGTGAGAGAGACCAGGATGTTGAAGGTCCAGTTGACTCCTGCAGCGCAGGCGTTCCCTGTGCTCCTCGCCCACAGTGGGTAGATCTCTGAGTTAATGGTCCACGGCATTGGTCCCATACCTGAGCAAGTGTTTAAAGACCAGAAAATACTTGAAATTTAAGAAAAACACAAATTAAACAGCAGTCTTGATCTTTGAAATCTTAATGTAATTGAGATAATTATCTACTGTTGATCTCAAGATGTTTTTAAATTATCCTAATGGTTGATTTTAAATTATGCGATACCCAATAATGGTTGCTTAATAAGACGAATATCTTATTAAGCAACCATTATTGGAAAGTTATTCACCTGCAGCAGCAGCAGCAGCTGATTGGATTTTTTAAAGCCCAACTAACGCCTGAAGCAAGATAAAATTAAACTGTATTCAATCTCCATTAATAGCTGAAAACCTTGGATCTCTCTAGTTTGTCCTCAATGGTGTTCAGTTCGAAAACACACAACTTAACCATGTAAAGAAGAAACAAAACTTAACATAAAATCTTTTTTTATTGAGATACAACGATCAACTCTGTAAATTTCACCTTAACTGATGTTTGCTCCTTTATCGAGTTCTTCTGTTCTCTTTTGTCACATTTCAATGTTTTTCAGATCAAATGCTTGAAATAAGGCAAAGATAAACTTAGTAAATGTTTCAATTATTTTATAAAGGTATCTTGACACTTGGCTAAAAGTCACTTTAGAGAAATTTTAACCCACTGACACTTGTTCAAATTCAGCCATTGATGGTGAAGCTGCAACTTGCATAGGCTGAATCCAGAGATGAAAAAGATTCTAGATGAGCAATCCCTCGGAAATATTTGAGAGATCCCCAAATTTCTGCTTGATCCAACACAAAACTCACATTTCATTTTCTTACCTGGAGCAAAAGCAGCCAAGTAGAGCACCAGCCCCAACAACACCAGCCAAGAATAGGAGGTGGGGCAGTAATTATAGGCCCAATAAGTCTGATCTCTCATGAGGGTAGAATTTGAACATCTGAAAGAAGGAGACACATTCCTTTGGCTGTAGTTCAGCTGGAGACAGGATGTGATTGGAACCGACCTACAAGCGTGCCGGCGCTTTACGCTGCATCCTCTGACTCACCTGCCCCATGCTGCGCGCTCGGTGGACGCCTTATTTACCGGCACACAGGAGGAGGCGAGGAGCGTTGAGCCGTTCTCACGGTAACAGAAGCCACAGCGAGGGTCCAGCATGCATGGCTCGCACATTCTGCAAAACCAAACAGTATAAAATATTTTTACACAATTATGGCTTACTTAATTAAAACAGACACATTTTTGTAATTTTAACTGAGGCTTGCAGCCTATTGGATGTTATTCTAGGATCTTCTATGACCTTCCTGGATTTATTCTGGAAGCAGTCTTGGAGTCATTTTGGGAGTGAAACTTTTCATTTCTGCTTTTCTGTTTGCAGATAAGTTGATTCCAGACCAATAGATGAAACATATTTTGACTTTCATCAATTAATTTTAAAATCTTAGCAGGATGTGTCACGTTTAAAGATCTTTTAGCCTACTTCATGTTTTCAGAAAAGTTTAATTTAATGGGTGTCTTGATTTTAGAGGTAATATTTATCTGTTTAGTGAAATTAAACTTGGCTTTAAGAAAATAATTGGTAATTAAAGATAATTAGAGTGATGAATTATAACAACCAGTCTGACATTTCACTTTTTTTGCAGATATGAAACATTTAATGACATCAATAAAGCAAAAAGAAGACATTTCGAACAGGGCAAATACTTTTTCACCCCACTGTAATGATAAATGAGATGAATTCAGATGCTCAATCCATAAGAGACAAAAGCTGCCTGTGGTGGTTCTAATACTGCGGTGGTTGCTGAGAGCATGTGTGGGAACACAACAAAGCCATTTGAGTGTGGTAAAAGCACTCATCTCTTCAAATTACTTTTGTGTTTTTGTATGTGTGTGTGTTTGAGTAGGGGTGTTGGTCCTGGTCAGTGAGTCCATTAGGCTTTGTTTTTCATCAGAATGAGTGTTTTTACCCTGGAGTTTTGTCTTGTGTCGATGTAAGTGAGAGTAAATTGGAACAAAGAGGCATCTGATCTCCGTCTCACATGAAGAGATACCGAAGCTACCAGTTTTTCTGTGCGTATGCATGTGTGTGTGTTAACTGTTGGGTTTTGGAAAAGAGAAACGAATCCCATGTTGACCGCAGTGACATAAGCAGTAAGAATAAACTAGTCGCTCTTCTTGACTCTGCTTCTGTCACGGTCTAGAGGTGTTTCTCATGTGTGTATTTAACCCATTTATATATTTATTATGTTCTTTTAAGTTCATTTTCTCATGCTTATTTATTGTTAGCAGCTTTTTTTATTAGTTTATTTCTATCCATTGTCATTCCTACCAGCGGTTTTTGTATATTTCGTCATTTTTATGTCTGATCTACATATTTTCTTGTATATCCCTTCATGCTTCGCTTAATTAGTCCACCTACTTTAGCTGCTCTACCATCTTTCTGATACAGCTGCTTTTCATCTCAGTTAATTGACTCCATCTATCCTACCCAGCTGCTGTGTATAAAAACTCCCGTGTTTTCGTCATTCTCTGCTGAGGTCCACTGTTTGCCTGCATGTGTGTTTTTCCATAAGGTTTTTGGACATGATGTTCTCTGGTCATGCTTAACATGTTTGATCACTTTGTCGCACCTTGTGATTTCTTGCCTTTTTTTGCACGTTTATCCTCTATTTTGAAAATAAACCATTCAGTCTGTTCCTTCTAAATTTCCTTCTGGATTTGTGCCATCCCATAAGAACCCCACATTAAGACAGACTAGAAGCAACATAGAGCTTTACAGCCAACTCTTCTCATATATTACAATATTTGTTTTGTTTTTGTAGTAATCATGGAATACACGTGTAAATCCTTAAGTTTGTTTTCTGCACTTGTTAATAAGGATTCACCATTTCTGAATTATTGGTTTAAATAAGTCGATTAAGTCCATAATTTTTCCCAGTTAACCAGTGCCACCCACTGAGGCAGCTGGCACACCTATTAACCTACTGACCTGTCCTACCAGGAGTGACTCTTATTTGCTGTCCTTGTGGATTATGATTCCTGACAGCCGGCTGGTAGAACTGAACAACCTTTTTTAGAGCGACTTTTATGGCGTAATAAAGGCTGCCGCCCTGCTGCCTGCATCAGACGCATTTTGTCAGCTGAACTCATTGCGTGTGCTGAGAAGGCATTATGGATTCGGTTTGGAGGCCGTTGAACTGACTGATTGGGCGACTCATGCAACGAAAAGTAAACGTTATCTTGCCCTTTCAACTTAGAGCTGTTCAGTGCACACAGTTCGGCTGCAATATGTCATTTTTTTATAATAGCTTTGTTGATCATGTGTACTGGGGTTATGCTATGGCTCTATGATAATAATATGTGTGTTATATTTCACTATGTTATTCTCATGGAGCAGCGTTATTTGTGTGCGTTAAGTTTTTTTTTTTAGAACACAATGTGTGCTTTTTTTATTATCGATTAATTTTAGAGCATTTCATTTTTATTGTATTATTATTATTGATTATTGCATCACTCATTGAGCAAACACACGTGTTATGTTAACGCATTTGATGGAGATATATTCTTTATAAAGTTTATTGTATTTTTTTCAGTGTTTTAGTTCTCAGCAGGTCCTTGGTGAATTTGATGTTATTTGCACCAATTCAACATTATAATCGGTGTTTGTCCCAGTATTTAACAAGGATTGGGTACAGATGCATTAACTCTGTTTCGATTATAAATTTAAATGGGGTTAACAGATTAAACGTTTACCTCTTTATAGGAATCCGTCTTCAATTTATTAAATCCCGTCAATTTGAACTATAACAGTAACATATTTGTTTTACTGACCCAATCTGTCCTATAAACACAACTAACTTTCATCACTTCCTCATCGGACCATGTGTGCAGTCATGTATATCATACTTTCTTCTAGAATTATGATGGACTCTTAAAAAATAAACAGTAATGACATTAACCTAAACATAGTGGTGTTGAAAAAAATAAATAAATATAAAATATCCCATTTTAAGTATCAGAATCTAATCTGAAGCGAAACAAATGTGGGTCAGTGCATCTCTACAGACATGCACCTTTAAATCAACAGTAGAAGATCCCATGATGGCATTTTAGAGTTTGTTGGACTAAGTTTAGCATCTTGCTTTCTGTTCCTGGGGTGAACATGCTTGGATATAGAAAACCTTGACATATTAATAGTTGTTGGAATTTCCTCCATTTGCAGACTTCTTTCTGCAAAGTGCAAAATTTCTTTCAACACCTTTTTAAACCAGACTTAATAAAGCTGCATACATCTTATTTCTAAAGGCTATTAACAGCTCTTATATCAAACAGGCATAAGTCCAAACAACCATTTAGTTCAGCTAAGATACTGATTTCTATTTTTTTATACAACAAAACATAGCAAAAAACATTATAAGCTGGAAAGTAAAGTGTAAAAACATCTAAAAGTTCGAATAATGGCTTGGTAATAAATACTCTGATTGGATAATGGTTATTTAAGGCACTAAAAGTTGTATCTACATGTTAAGAAATAGCATATTTAAGTATATAATTTGCTGAATGTCAAAGTTGCTTTTCACTGTCTGACTATATTTATCAGCTTTGAATAACCAGTTTAAGCACCCTAGTTAGAGCGGTTTATAAATTGTTTTTATATGGATATGCTTTTAATATCAACATATGTAAAGAATAAACCATGTAATTTATAATGCATAAATTAAATAAAGGATAATTGCACCGGTTGTTAAAAACTGTTTTTCACTTTACTTCATCTGGTTGATTCTTAATAATTTCAATGTGAAAACATCAATTAGTCTTTTTAATTAATTATCAAGTCTCAGTAATTTCTGATAACATATTCTACAATTCTCATTTTTAGATACAACTTATGATAATAAATGGTGAGAGACAATGTGTGCGTTTGCTCACTGGTACTTGGAGCAAGTGGAGTTAGCCATCGCAGGGTCCAGAGGGTGGACCGTAACTGGAGGACTGTGCTGAGCAGACATCAGAAAACCTATTGCCAGCAGACTCAAACTCAAACATGTACCTGTTAGAAGAACAATGAATAATTTAAGGATTAATATCGGACCCTGGTAGCAGCTGAAACTGACTTTTTGAGGTCTCACCTAGAATGCTGCCCAAAGAGAGCTTCCTACGGCCCACCCTCTCCACAAGCCACACGCCCAGGAGGGTAAACAGGAAGTTGGTGAGCGTGGTGAGACCCGCCAACCAGATTGCCAGTCTGTCGTCACGGACTCCAGACATCTGCAGGATAGTGGCACTGTAATACCTGAAGAAATAATAAACAGACTGAATCATTTCACTGATCTTTTTTTTTAAGATTCTGTCTCTAGGCGGCTACAAAGCATTTTATTAGGATTTTAAATGACAAAACCACGTAATGTAGTGCATGATAAAATTAAAAGGTAAGGATGCATCTCTTTAAATTGTTCACCAATAATCTAAAAACAATCCCTGAAATCACTTTTTGATACTAATTTCAGCATGATGGAAACAACACTATGTTGCACTGCTTGTATTTACGGGCAGTGCAGTGGAATCTTTTGTTGTAGGGTTTTAGGTAACTGGCATACATGTTTGGTTTGCTCTGACCAGAGCACCATCTTCTGCAAGTGGATGAATTTAAGGCAAAACAGCTTTAAGTTGGTTTTTAATCAAATGCAATCTTGAAATTTAACGGTGAAAACTGCCCCTACACCGAAGAGGCCAAGTAAATACACCAACTGCAACCTCTCCTCTTAGGAGTGAGCCACTTATGCAGCAATCAGCCTCCGTGCTTCAGTCCCATCCACTTATGTACAGACAGTTACCAGGCAGCTATAAATAGCCTGCCCCCAGTCAATCTCCACGGCTCTTCCTCTCTCATACTGTGTCATAATTATACCAGGGACTCAGGCCCCATGTTGCCCCGTGTAGGCAGATTGCCTCCAATCATCATCAACAGGCCTCTCAAAGCAGCTCAGGTCAACAACATCAACATCTGCCGTCGGCTCTGTTTCATGCTTCACTTCTGATACCCTGAGACTGAAATAAAGAGTAAAATCTCATATATGCTTAGAAAAAGTTGATGTTGCTGGACATGTCAGTTTTTTTTTTTAGTTTAAAAACTGGAAGCCAGCTAATCTGGCTACTTTAGTGGCTAATTAACACTAGCAATAACATGCTCTCTTTGAAGAACGAATAACCTTAAAAGGCAGCTTTTGGGTAATGAATAAGTGCTTTATAAATACAATTTAAAAAAAATGAGAGGTTTAAAATGGAGGTAGGTATTTATATCAGTAGGTGAAGCTTTTATATATTGGTTTTATATGCTAATTTTAACCTATACTACATTTTTAGATCAGTCACACTGTAGGAGCTTTGGATCTCAGTATCGCAAAAATCTTCTTTTTCTGTGTGTTAGTAGTTTAATGTAACACAGAAGCTCAATTCTTCATTTCAATAAACTGGGGGTAAAAAATAAAAAAAAACATTAAAATAATAACAAAATGAATTGATCTTCAGAAGTCGGAAAATAGCAACAAGAAAATCTACAATAGTTGTTTGGAGTTTCAAAGTTCGCATGTTTAAACTTGAAGAAAAAGCACCAGATACTTGTTGTTGCGCTTTGGGGCCTAATAAATTTGGCAAGATCAACAAGTAAAATATCTTTTTATGTTTGTTTTTTTTTTTTTGTACAAAACAGATTTTTAAATTCAAGTAGATATTTATGTTTATTGTATGCTCTCAGCTGTATTTGTCTTGCGAAAAAGCACCAATCTGTGCATCCTCCTTGGAGGGTACACATGCAAAAGAGAGGTATTGTAATCTTCACCATGGGGAAAATGAAGCCCTTTTTATGCACACATATTTTCTGTATAAGAAAAGATGGGAATATAATGGAAAGGGACTAAAAAGAGTGCGATTCGGCACCGCAAGAGGGAAATTCTCATTAAAGAAAAAAGCAAACTAAAGTATCTCCTGTATTGTCTGCCTCTCTGTGTCTCTACAGGCAGCTCAGCTTTCTGCTTTTCATCTCTTCAAAAGCCCGTTTTCTTTTTCGTCCTCACTCTGTTCATTGCGTCTCTTTTGTGCCTAACTCACTCCTTTCCAAAACATCACTTTTAATTGACAGATTTACATATTCTAATGGTGTTTTACATTTTTTTACAATGGGATTGAGCCACACACAAAAAAAACCTCAATAAGTCTGATTTAAAGAATATATTACGCATAGGAATAGAGAAAGTTTGAGAGTAGCAGCGGGAGTAAAAGCTCTATTTCTAGGCACAGCAGTCCTTTGCATCCTGCTGTCTTCCATCTCTACCCCAGCATCTCACTGATTACAGCACAAACACACACATACATTTACAACATGCTCTAAGAAACCTCATGACTACTCCTCTGACCACGTCACCAGCAGCTAATGCAAAGAAATTCCCCTCCGATCTTTGCCAGGCTAAAAGAGTTGTCTCTTAATCTTTTATTACTGTAATAAGCTATCGTATCTTCGTGTCTTCTTTACTCCTGTTAGGCGGGAAGGTTATGCCCTGCATCCTCAGTCAGACATTCTTTGTTTATAAGTGTGCCTTAGAGCACTGCTTGGAGCGTCAAGTACGGAGATGAGGAAATTTAGGTGAAGAGATGAAACAAAAGACTGGAAAAAGATTTTTTTTTTTTATAATCTCAAAGCTGCTGTCACACTGAGTCCTATTTTGTCTGCTTTCATATATTAAAGAAAACTAACTGCATTAAGTCCTGGCACCTTTAACAATGCATGCATCAAAATTGTTAATCTTACTTTTGCTACGAGGCTCAACTAACATCAAGTATTATATTATATCTAACATCATATTTAACTAATATCATATATTATAATCTATTAAAGTTCTATAAAACTTTGATTAACGGCACAATTAATTTAATTTCCTTTGATCAGCCCACATTGGAAACTAAACAGTAACAGTAAAGTTTCTGTGACTCTCAAACCTTTTGTCCACGACCCATTTTCGTTAAATTAGCCTCTTTTGGTAAACACAAATAAATTAAATACTAAAGAAGCTTGGAAGTTCTGCTTTATTTATTGAAGCTCCTTAAATTTCGAAAGTAAAATATAAAGTAGCTTCAGGGTTTGGGGGGGATAAATAAAGCGATAAAGTCAGTTTTTTTCTTTTTCGGGGGTTTCTTTTTTTAGTTTTGAGTGACACAAGCCTTCCAGGTTAAAGACATTTGTCCTGACAGCATGCGACACCTCTCAGCCTGAAATACCTACTAGATGCCAACACATGTTGCTGAATGACAGGAGAACCAGCAGTGAGGACGTGGATAAAGCAGCAGCCTTAGGTAGTTTTCTCTGTGTGAAAACCAGTTGTTTTCCATTAATTCTGTTTCAGCCTAATTTTGATCCATTCGCCTTTTAAGACATAAACATAAAATTACATAACTGCCCATATTCTTATCTTCAGGTAACACAGAATAAACATTAGATTAAATAATGCTACTTATGCTATAGTATCTAGGTGTCCCTTTGTTGTATGTCTCATACCATGTTCGTTGGTTGTGCTGTTCTTTTTGCATCTATTTGCAGGTGGTGAAGCAGAATGAAGGTGTTTTAATCCTTGTCTCCCTTTTATCTCCTGTTTCTTTCATCTTTTCTCCTTTCTTTCTATTTTCCTTTCCTGTTCTACTTACACTGCAGTGTCCATATAAACTGTAAACAGCCTGCATAATTATAATAAAGCCATTTATATGCATAAAACAAGCGGAACACTATGGCGATAGCCCTACTGCTCCACTTGTGAAAGCAAAAAAAATAAGAAAAAAAATTACATGACTGGATAAACATGGGGAAAAAATGGTTTCTAAACTAAAAGAGTAACATTTGTATATATTTTTTTAATATTCATTTCTACCTTTTTTGTTGATAGTCCAAATAACCTACAAACACACAAAGAGTTTACATGCACATGCAATTTTGCACATGTGAACATAACTATTGTCATCCTGTTAAATCGGATCAGGATATTCCAGCTGGCACATTTTTAGTCAGTTTATTTTATTTACATTTGCCTATGGGGTGTTAGCTGTAAAGTTACACAGTCAAAAAAGAAGAGCAATAGTTTTGGTTATTAAGTGTGTTGTAAGTAAAAAAAGTATTTGTTTCACTGTCATTTATAGTTTTATGAATATAAAGGTTCCAAGGTTGATATTCAGTTAAAAAAAGTTATCAACAAGCTAAATATTTATTTTCCAAACTAAATATTATTTATTTTAACAGATTATTTATTTTCCAATGTAACTACTAAGCTTGTTAGATAAATATTTAATTTGCAAATGAAATATTTAGTTTGTTAAATAAATATTCATGTCCCAACTAAATATCTATTTAACAAAGTATTAAGTTTGGAAAATAAATATTTGTTTAAAATAATAAATAGATAGTTTGGAAAATAAATATTTAGCTTACTGAAAATGTTTAAACTAAAAATCTAAATATTTATTTTGGAACTTGATTATTTATATATGTATGAATGACATAGTAAAAAAATAACCCCCTTATTTTTCTCTTACAACACACTGAATAATCAAAAATATTGCTCTTAATGTTTGGCTGTATAACTATAACTTTACAAAAGGCACCCCATGTTTCTCCATATAAATGTAGCTACTGGGGCCGAATAATTTTGCAAAAAATCTAAACTGTGATTATTTTTAACTAATGTGATGCGATGCTGCGTCCTTGATACAACTGTCTCTAACTTTCTGTGCTGGGGGAAAAAAAATTGAGTTCGTCTGTGATTTAAATATTGTGTTAAATATTGAATTGCAGTTAGATTGAAAATGCAATTAATTGCTTAGCCCTAATACAGTTGTGGTCAAAAGTTTACATACACTTGTAAAAAAACATAGCGGTAATGCCATTGCTGTCTTGAGTTTCCAATAAGTTCTACAGGTCTTATTTTTCTGTGATTGAGTGATTGGAACACATACTTGTTTGTCACAAAAAACATTCATAAAGTTCTTTCATAAATTTATTATGGATCTGCTGAAAATGTGACAAAATCTGCTGGGTCAAAAATATACATGCAGCAACATAAATTGTCAATGTTGGTTATGTAGAGAGTTGTGTCAATCAAATTAGCTTCATGTCATGGCCTCTTCACTTCTTGTAAGTGATTCTGATT